>JBBPKP010000052.1:0-18619 GCA_038089335.1 Boletellus aff. obscurococcineus | reverse complement strand
TAGCATCTCTAATAGAAGATGGCTGCTGGTTATACAAGGCACGTTCTGTCTCTGGCATGATGCCGTAGGTCTCAATACTGGCGATATACATACTAAGATGACGCTAATAGCGGTATCAGCAGCGTGCTCGCAGCACCAATTTTTCAACTCGCCTGAACGTGTGCCAAGTTTCTCATGCGCTCATCCCTGTCGGTAGCCCTAACTCGGTTCTGCACCTCTGCACGGATAAATGGGAGAGACAGATACACAAGATCTGGTGTAGACACGTCATCGAGAACCTCGTTTGAGCTGAACAGCGATAAATTGGCAACTCGAGAGGTTAGCTGAACCAGATCAGCGAGAGCATCTTGGATCTGTTCCTACAGTGTTATATCAGCAAAGAATATTTATCGGCTATCTCTACACATGCCTGAGTTTCATCCTCGATGGTGGGCATACTGGATGCTCTGGCGGCCCTGCCCAGAGCTCTCGCATACAAAGCCGAGAGTGAGAGTGAAAGTGACTCCATGATGAAGAGTGAGTGATCGGGGGACCCTAAGCGTCTAGCCGAATCTGGGCCTTGACAACCTTACGCCCATACTACCGGATGAAAGACCACCTACAGAATTATTTCTCGCGAAAAAGAAGCCTCGGCGAGCTCCTGCACTTAACAGATGATGATTCTGGATACATCGAAGGAAGAGTCTTCATGATATGGTCACCCCGGAACAGGTTACGCCGCATCAACCTCGAGGTTGTGGAAGATTCTACTCTCTACCGTTTCGAAGTAGAGGTTCCTAGCAAAGATGGGATTTCATTTCGCCCACACGAGGGCGTCTGTCTGGCTCTCAAAGGCGCGAGAATTCGTCGCAAGGAGTCCAGCGCCCCACACTCCTTTCCGATCGTTCTCCGCTTCCCTGATGGTGTGGTCCTAAAGTATCTGAGTGGCATCAACGCAGGCAAAGTTGTCGATACATGGGAGGGTAAGTGCAATCGCTACGAGCCTGGTGTTCTAATGTTTGCTTCGGACTCTCCAGGAAGCACCGACGAATGGTACAATCCTGGGTTGGTTCACAGCGTGTCGAACGCGGTCACAATTGACGCGTCTGGGGTCAACCCTCACCCGACTGTTACTTGCCTACCCATGTCGACCATTTCACGAACAGACGTCACCAGTTGTGACTCCCAGGATGTCAGAATTAATCAACCTTCTTCGTTGATTCTGGCGAATGCGGATAATGCTGCTACTGTCCAGTCGATGCAATCTGCTCAACAACCTAGTGACGAGAGACCTTGTCGTCCCAATAAGGGGAGAACGCGAAAGAAACGAAGACTGCTCAGGGAGAAAGAGAAGGGCTCAGCAGCACATACCCAACCAGTATATGATTCGAGCAAACCACCTCTTTCTACGCACGCTACACCTTGCCACGAGCAAAGTCAAGCGTCAATTCATACTTCCTCGACTAAGGAATCTGACACCCATCCAGAGCTCCATCAGATTAATGGGCACGTCAACGGAGGAGCCTCTGTCCTGAGAAGCGACGAGATCCAGATTTCGTGCGGGGATGACCACAACAACAAGATGACTATACCAGAGGAAACCGAGAATCTTACTGTCCGACTGAAGGCAGGTATCCGCACACAGAGGGTTCGTTGTTTAATGGCGACGTGATTAGAAATCAACCTGGGGTGCTGAAGATCCCACTAGGGTGACATTTTCACTGCTCTTGCTGAGCTTCAAAAAGGTCATTCCTTCATCAACGTCATCGGGATTGTGGTCCGCGTGACCCCAGAAGCCAAGACGAGGACAAATGGTGGGTCGGTTGTATATTTATGTTGCCGGTGAGGATGACGCTGTATAGAATGGCGCCGTTCGATCACTCTCGTGGATCCGTCGATACTTGATTTGCCACATCCGGGTATCACAGTGAACTGTTTTCAGAAGACACATCCGGAATGGCTTCCGCAAGTGCAAAATAATGACATTGTCATTCTGCGTAAGCTCAAGGTCCGCATCGGCACCATTGTCGACAATACTCTTGATAACGTTTGTACCTCTCAGGTTGTCGAGTTCAATGGTAGGGTGACAGCTACAGGCTACGGCGACAAATTGCGTTGGGCTGTATACGATCTGTCTAAACTCTCTGTACGAGTTCCCAACAAAGGTAATGCTCCTGAGAAAGAATGGATCGACGGTGGGATGGGTTACGAATACTCGCCATATTGGGAGCCATCTGAGGATAGCATTGAACTTGAATATTGTCGGGAAATTGGAGAGTGGTGGAAGGCTAAGCGCACGCTCGAGGGAGAAAGAGTGTCAACAGTAGAGTGCTCAGGACCTGTGCCCAAGCGACATCTGCTAATTTGTGAAGCTTCACCCGATCACCCACCTTACGGTTTTTTCAACTGTACTGTTGAGGTGAGCAAGCACTATTTTGGTTATCCGGGAGCTAAATAACTCGCTAAAAGATACTTCAAAAATTCAGCAATTACAGCGACACGACTACCGTATACGTTACAGACTACACGCCCAACGCCTTGATGCGCTCCGTGCAAGCTACTTGGTGTCCGTCTCAATTGTGCGACCGCGTGCTGCAGTGCAACATGTGGGATGCTGCAAGACACGTCGCAAAGATGATGAATCCTGGGGAATACTGGTATTTGCACAACGTCCGGGCGAGGTGGAACCCAAACCATCACATGGAAGCTACAATGCAGCTCGCAGAAAAACTTTCCCAATTAGATGAGACCAAACTCGAAGTGCACCCGCACCTTAAGGCTCTTTTGGCGTCAGTATTCTGAAGTGCGATGCTAACTAGCGTAAATTGACACCTCTTCTAGGAGGAAGCAAGAGTTTGAATCGAATCATTCCGGCCTTGCCTCAGAGTCGGCATCGTTGCATATTTTTCCGGAAATGCTACTTCAAGACGTGGAAGAGAGCACGAGTTTCCTCACTTGTATTGTTGAGGTGTTTCACTTTCCCAGCAGTTATTCACATACTCATCATGTTCTTGGTAGCTGCTTCACATTGAACTTAACTCTCGGGACGGTCATTTTTTATATGTCACCGACTACACATACAATCCTGACTTGCCAGCCACAATCTCAACGGCCGACTGGACGCACAATCTCGAACATCGTCTGGTGAAGATAAAGTTGGATGACGCCCAAGCCAAGATTTCGTCGGAACTCAGACCTAGTTCCGTGTGTGTTATCCAGAATGTGCGTATTAAACGTTCGAGCTCGTCTGGTAGTGTGCATGGATGTCTGGGCGGGGGCGATACGCTCATTATCCCCTTAAACGACCCAACAAGCAGTCAATTCCAAAAGCTGCAAAAGTCAGCATGTTTCCGCTAATTTATCTGCCCTTGCTAAGATGTCCATGTAGGAACAAAGAGAAATGGCTAAGAGAAAATATGTTGAATGTCCCAACAGTACTTTCAAATGGGTCGCAAGCAGATACCCACGGACTGCTCAAGGAGTCCTTGATTCATTCGAGCAACACCACTTTACAGGAAGTGCTCGTATGTCCCGCTCCAATTAAGCTCAAAGTATTGGCCCGCGCCATGGATTTCTTTCCCTTCTCTCTCGAAGATGCGTGTGTCTTGCGATGTACCAAATGCAAATCAAGGTGAACAGCCAGGATCTCCGATACCCGCAGGTGTTAATACTGCTTTTAGTCCCCCGCCTTCTTTCCGAGGATGTCCACGCTGTGATGACATGATGGAAACGCATTGCAAGTGGTTTTACTGCTTGTATATGCTACTCCGAGACGAGAAGGACAACGAAATCATTGTATCGCTATCGGGAAAAGAGGTATGTACTCTTTATTGGGAATGTAAAATTGATCTAACATTAGCTTCTCGGGACCAGTGCGCGCTGTTGCAAGGTATTGATCCAAGCGACTTTCGTCGTGATCAAGAAGCGTTTCGTATGTTCCTGGCAAAGCTCGATCCCGTTTTGGGCAACCTGAAGGACGTCCATCTGGCTTGGTCGAGAAACATCGATAAAGCCATTGAGTCGCCCCTGATGATGTTTACTCTTGAAAGCTGGAATTTTGGCGATGAGAAGGGATACAGCCTACTTGATTGCGTCTCTGCATAACGAAAGGGTGTTCGTAGCTGTGGGCTTACGTGAAGGTGTAGTGGAGCTGGGTGGAGCCGCCTTGGTAAATAATACAGCGAAATAATCGTGAGGGTATGTCACGTAGTAAATGGTGCCGATGGTGGACATTGGTATGTAGCACGAGCACTGCGAAAAGATCAATGTGTCACGTGCTAAAAGTGTGGGATGCTGTGACAGTTCTGTGACCGACGCGTTCTGACGCGGCAGGACGTGTATTCGAACTTCGAGAAATGTCCCTACCAGTAATCAAGATAAATGTCGACTATGACGAGGATTTGGGTGCGTATACCAACATTGCCGACAGTTTATTGTTCATTTGCCGCAGCCAAAATACGAAACTTTCTTTCAACATATGTCAGCCATGACAAGGATTTGGATCGGGATTTTGCCAATATTGCACTCAGCGATGACGACGACGAAGATCGTGATAGACCCAGAACAAAAGGACTCAAATATATGCAGCAGCTGGTATGCTTTTTGTAACTCGGAATCTCCCCATTTTGATTCCTTGTATTCAAGCAACAAATAGCAAACCGCGAACAACAGATACTAACCATTGATCTCGAAGATATCCATCAGGTGAGAATATACACTCCAGTGGTCCACTTATCTTATCATTGCTTCCCACCCAAGCATGAAAACACCGTCTCGGACCTCGTATTCCGTATCCAAAATAACGCCCGGCGCTATGTCCAGTTATTCTGCGAAGCCATTGACAAACTCATGCCAACCCCGACCAAAGATATCAGTGAACATGACGAGGTTATCGATGTTATTTTGCATCAGCGTCGTGAGCGGAACGAACAAGTCGAGGGAGCTCAGGAAGGCTTTCCCGACCACCTTTTGCGCCGCTAGTACGTGTTATTTCCATACTGTGTACGTCGCGCCTAATACTTGTTCAGTAATCTCTACTTTCGGCCTTTGCGATCTGATATTGCACTCGCAGTCCGCGATGTCAAGGGCGTCCACCTGGGACGGTTGATTACTGTTCGCGGAATAGTTACTCGCGTCTCCGAAGTCAAGCCTCTCCTTCTCGTGAATGCTTATACATGTGACGTATGTGGATCAGAAACGTTTCAACAAATCTCAAGCAAGACGTTTTCGCCCATCACTGACTGTCAAAATGAGAACGAGTGCAAAAAGAATGGCGTCCGTGGTTCCCTACACATGCAAACACGCGCTTGTCGCTTCAGCCCGTTCCAGGAGGTCAAAATCCAGGAAATGGTTTGATCCTTCCTCTAAACCTTTTATTTTCCTTCTAAACCTTCTGCAGGCGGATCAAGTCCCGGTTGGTCATATTCCTAGGTCGATGACGATTCATGTGAACGGCAACCTCGTTCGCATGATGAATCCTGGGGACGTTGTTCACCTTGGGGGCATTTTCCTTCCTATACCATACACCGGATACCAGGCCGTTCGGGCAGGGCTGCTCACGGATACATATCTGGAAGTACAGCATATCCATCAACTGAAGAAGCAGTACAGTGATATGGAAATGACCCCAGAGATACTGGCGCAGATCGCTGCTATGCAACGTGACCCTGCGCTTTATAATAAGCTCGCTCAAAGTGTCGCTCCGGAGATCTATGGACACCAAGATGTGAAAAAGGCACTCCTTCTACTATTGGTGGGTGGTGTCACGAAAGCCATGGGTGATGGGATGAGGATTCGTGGCGATATCAACATTTGTCTCATGGGAGACCCTGGTGTTGCCAAGTCACAACTTCTGAAGTATATTTCAAAGGTTGCTCCACGCGGCGTGTACACCACAGGCAAGGGTTCTTCTGGTGTTGGTCTCACAGCTGCTGTTATGCGTGACCCAGTCACGGATGAAATGGTCCTGGGTAGGTGAGCTCGCCTTGAGGGTGAGGCTGTACACTGACAAGAATGCGTTTAGAGGGGGGTGCCCTCGTGTTAGCCGACAATGGTATCTGTTGTATTGATGAATTTGACAAGATGGAAGAAGCGGATCGAACTGCTATCCATGAAGTGATGGAACAACAGACGATTTCTATCTCTAAAGCTGGTATCTCAACTACTCTCAACGCTCGGACCTCTATTCTCGCCGCTGCCAATCCGCTTTATGGGCGCTACAACCCAAAAGTATCTCCTGTGGAGAACATCAACCTACCTGCAGCGCTCCTATCGCGTTTTGACCTGCTCTTCTTAATTCTCGATAAGCCAACTCGCGAGGACGACGAGCGATTGGCTCAGCATGTTACGCACGTGCACATGCACAACACTCACCCTAAGCTCGAGTACGATGTCATCGATCCCTCCTTGATGAGGTCAGCGTTCATGATATCAGACTCTGTCATACTTGTTGACCCGGCGGCAGACATTATATTGCTCAGGCGCGCCTCAAGCGCCCTGTTGTCCCACCTTTGGTCTCAAATTACATCGTAGACTCTTATGTTCGTTTGCGCAAGCTTTCGAAGGAAGACACAACACAGAAAAAGTCACATACATACACATCAGCACGTACACTACTTGGTGTGCTTCGCCTCGCTCAAGCGCTCGCACGCCTCCGCTTTGCAGACACCGTAGAGCATGGTGACGTCGATGAAGCTCTGCGTTTGATGGAATGCAGCAAGGAGAGTCTCGAAGACGAGGAAGATAGAGAGTATGAGCCTGATCGGTCGGTCATCAGCCAGATTTTTCGACTTATCAAGAACATGGCTGGGGAAGGCGGCGGAAAACAAAGGAAGAGACAACGCAGGTTGGGCAAAGGACCCGGAGGCGAACGCGACATGGACGTCGACTCAAGCGAAGACGATGGCGACGGCGAGTTGGCTCTCATTCACGTGCGATCCAGGGTGTTGGGAGCTGGCTATACTGAGGTGCAACTCAACGATACCATCGCCGAGGTAAGTTGAAATTTCCAGCCCACAGGCGTCTGCTTACAGTCCCCTTACGTAGTACGAATCCATAGACGTCTGGGCACGCGTGGCTAATGGGTCGAAGCTACGCTTCATCAATGTTTGATGGCTTGTTTCTCTTTGCTTGTGATCTCTGCTTTCAATGTCGATTATTTAATAAATACGCAGGAATATATCTACAGAATAAAATCGGTCTACTCCGAGTGTTCTTGAGAAGCATGTTCCCAACTGGACCCGCTGCCACTCTCCGGAGTTAATGTTCTTTCCTCATTCGATTGGGGATTGTCTTGATACCTTGGTGTTGGCTCCGGAGCGGCAGGGTCGTCGTCATTCAGAAATTCTGAATGAAAGCTCAGCCCCACCTCTTGATGGTGATCCATCGATCGGCCAGGGCGGAGCATAGTTTGCTCGTCCGCGTCTTCGTCGTCATCAGATACCTCCCCAAATGCGTCATACAGCTCCTTGACCCTCGGTCTTGGGCGTGCGCTGCCTCCAGAGACAGAACCCATCGGAAGATCGCCATCCGCAAGGGATGAATACGCAATGCGCCGTCTTGCATGTCTCCTCCAGAAGAAGATGCCGGTACCAATAGCAAAGAGGATTACGACGCCGACGGCACCAAAGAACCACTTGGAGTTGGAGACAAGGTTTGACATGCTTGAGAACCAACCTTCATCGGGAGTGGGAGTCACACTGGACGTCGGAGAAGATCCTGGGAAGGCGGGGCGGTCGGCCTCGCCTTCTGCTGTGTCGTGGTCACTCGGGAGGCCAGCTGTTGGCTTGGGATATGTTTTAACAGAGGAAGGGATAGGGAGTTCGGCTGACTCTGATTCTTCGAGGGATGGAAGGGTTACATCGTTGGCGGGGAGAACGTACGTCTTAGCTTGGGTAGGATCGATTGTGGAACCCCAGAACATAAGTCGCCAGCCATGGAACGTCCCATTGTGTTCGGCATCTGACTGATCGGATACTCTGATGGTCCAATTGCCGACTGGGTCCTCACCCCTGTTTGTTGGAGGTATGCGACTGAGCTTCGTCAGGACCCGGGAAAAAAAAAACATACCAATGCTTGACAGTCATGAACCGCCAGCCTTGAAATCCACTAGTCGCATGATCCCGCTTGCGCACTGCAGCCAAGACACTCTTTATGCCATTGGGGCTAACAAGTTCTACTTCTACATCACCTCGCTTAGAATGGGAAATCCAGACGGTAACAGTCAAATGTTCGAGGGTTTCGAGGTTATGTTCAAGCAACATTTCATTCGTCACAGTAAATGTGCTCTTAACCCCACCTGGAGAAATGAGAACGCCTCCAGTCATGGTCCCGTCTGGATCGGATAAGGAACCGTTATTGAGCTGGATGGCAGATGGATGGAACCAGGCTTGGGGCTTAACGAGTTCCCAGTTCTGTGCAGCTGTGACAAAAGCATACGCGTTGAGTTGGCCGTATCCATATTTGTAGCTAAAGGGCCTGCCAGAGGCAGTTTTTTCCCAGTCAGGATCTTCAGGATTGATCATTTGGGCAAACTGAACGCAGAGATGCTGGACGTCACGCCAAGTGAGGTCAGGACTTTGGAATGTATGACGTGGTATTAGACAGAGAAGGTGACCGGAAGAGAGACTGACCGAACTTGCAGAGCGAGGGCAAAGACGCCAGCTGCGTTTGGTGCAGCAGCAGAGGTGCCTCCATGGGCGGAGGAACACGCATTTTCGCCCACGTCGGTGGTAACCTGGAAGATGGTGAGGAGAAGCGAGAGAACAGGAACGGATGCACGAACAACGCTCTTTCCACTCCCAGAGCTGTAGGCCACCACGAGGTTGGCTGCACAGGGCTCTGAATAGTATGGATGGAGCCCTTTGTAGTCGACTGCAGACACTGTTATGGAGTAGATGCTATTGGTGTAGCCGTCAAAATTGCATTGGTCACCAGACAAGGCGCCATTGCCACTGGCAAATACAAACACGGAGCCCTTTCCGTTTCTACCGTTCTGTACGCCGTTGAGAAAAGCTTTGTGAATGATGTAGCTTGGACCCTCCATGCTTTTGCCGTCATCCGGGGGACCCCAACTGCAGGAATAAATGTCGACATCATGGAAGCCGTAGTTGAGCGCGGCAGCTTCATCAGCATCCGTGATTGGACCGGAGAGGATGCGTACGCCGGCTATCTTCGCTTCGTAGGCGAGGCCAACGCCACAAACGTCGTTCTTGGCAGCTGCAATCTGGCCTGCACAGCGGGTGCCGTGGTGGTCGTCGACGAGGACCGGCTTAGGCAATGGACTGTGATCGTTAAAGTCGTAGGAATGCGCGGGGTCCTAACGGGAATGAGGAATGACTCAGCGGGGGGACAGGAAGACATACAAAGTTGTCGGCAAGGTCCTTGCTTTCGTAGTCGACGCCGTCGTCGATGAGGGATACAGTTATTCCCCGACCGGCGATGCCGATCTCCCAAAGACCAGTGACATTCATCATGTTTTCGGGGTACTCTTCGTTTATGATGTGCCACTGCTGGGTGAAGAGAGGGTCGGTGACGCCGAGACGGGTAGCGATGGCAGCGGCTGAGTGTTCTGGGGGGACGGGGGGCGGAGCGCGTTTTGTCCGCTGGCGTGGGCGCTGGTGTTCGAGCAGGTTGACCGCGGTGAGCAAGCGGTGGGCAAGCCCATCGCGAGGGTGGATGGCTGTGCGTGTACGGAGGGCATCATAACGAGCGAGGATTGGATGGCGATGCGGAGGGGGTTGTTTGGGGGCGCGAAGGAGCCATGTGTTGGGGAGCTCGCCGACCTGGCCGACAAGCTCGAGGCCAAAACCGAACTCGGTGATGCATTCGTGTGTGGACGCGGCGGCGGCGACGGGGTTGTGGTCGAGAACAAAGTAGTCGAAGGTCGTATGGTCGCGCTTGGAGGGGACGTTGAGGGCGGCCAGGAGGGGTGCGAGGAGGACTAGGACGAGGAGCCGTAGTCGGCGTGCCATGCGAGAGGGAGAGAGCGGTCACGTGCACGGCAACCCCACAATGAATCGCTAACCTGACTAAGCTACGCATTGGTAGTGAGACCCGAGGTTTAAGAAGTGATCGGTGAAACCCTTCCCTCACAAGAATCCATGCTAGCTACAGTCCCCTCCGGTGTCAAGCTCAGCCTGACACTCAAGGACGTCAAGAAACCCCGTGTTTCCGAGATCGACCTACAGATCAGATGGCATCGTCAATCTTCACCACTGTGAGTATAAGAATTCTAGTCTTAGGTGCAATTTTCTGATAATAATGTCTTGGGCAGATACACTACTTTTCTTCATTCTTATCGTTCCAGAGCTACTTTATTTACAGTCTATTTCTTGCTGTAGATGGTATTCAACAGAGCGAGCAGATGCATCTGCCATCCGCCCGCCTAGAGGCTGCTTACAAATCATCACGGTTGTTTTGTGGACGTTGCCCGTCCTCGCTGTGTCAATGACTATCAACAGGAAGCGCACGCGTCGCTCGCTGTCCCCCGCATCGGACAGCGACGACGACCGTCCACCGCGCCCGCCCCCGGAGCCGCCCGTACTTCACGTGCCACCCGAACACGAGTTCCCTGAGGGGCCCGACGTCCAGATCATCGGCGAGACAGACCCCCTGGACAATGACCGTGACGATGATGTCCCCGTCCGCGTCCTCACAGACTTCTCCATATACGATCATAACACGCTCCAGCTCGTCCCCGTTGCACGTCTTCTTGAGCTCTCCCTCAACCCGACACTCTCTTTCTCTGCTTCTGGCTGTGTCAACGCCTGGATAGACGCGGATGACGACGACGACGATGAGGAGGAGGAAAATGACCACGAAGACGAGGACGACATGTACCAACACCGTGAAGATAACGATGGCAGCACTGCTTCCCAGAACCGCGTACAACGGCTCAAGCTGTCTCCCATCAAGAGGTTCTCCTTCCACGACCGCAAGAAGTACAGCCGTCTTCTCGACAGGTACTCATTCTCCCTCTTTGCCACATCCTGTCTCATTCGCCGCAGCAACATCTACGTCCTCACCCAGTATGCCTGGTACATCCTTGACATTCCTTCGCCACTCTACAAACCTTTCTACGCTAGTTTCTGGCTTAAGCACCGCATCCTCCACCTCGTTGTCGCCTCCGCCATCTCGCAACCTAGGCTCACTTACGACGCCTTCATTAGCACTCTTGATGCCACCCCTTCCTCTGATGAGGACTCGGCATTGTCCCTCAAAATCCTTGGTAGGAGCATCACGGAAGACGACGTCCAGTCGGATGACGTTGTATGTGTCTTCCGCCCTCCTACCTCCTGCTTGCCCTTTCCCCTCTCTTTCACAGAAATCGTATTTACTGGCCATTCTCGACGACCTCCATGCAAACGAGCAGATTAACATTCGTCGTACACCTTTGTTCCGCAGCCTCGTTGGTCATCAGCTCGAGTACGAGTTTGATCCTCTGCCTAAGTTATCCAGCTCGTCCCGCCCGCGGACCCAGTCACGTATCTCATCTGGTAACCTGGAGCTTCAGGTCCTCGAACACCGCAATCCGACTATAGTCACCACAGTCATTTCTCGTGTCACAAATTTGCTTTTTGAACAAAATATAAAGCTTGTGAATACCCTCACCCAGGATGACATTGACGTGGATGAGCTGCCTCCCTCCCACACGTCTCTCGTTCACCTCGCCAATCCAGACTCTGTCAAATGGGGCCTCCCCACAAACAGTCTAGGTTATTACCAATCTGTGTATGTCGACGGTGTTATTTATTCTGTGCGTCCGTCCGTCCTTTCATTTCCCTTCTTCATCTCGCCCTCAGATCGGCGATACTGTTATGGTTGAGCCTGGTGTAGACGAGAACAAGGCTCGTGCAAAAAGCTATACACGTGAACCTGCTCAGTCACCGAACTCACTTGCCAACTCTCGCTGGTAAGCCAACCGCTCATGCTTGGACTCCGCTGTCGATTTCACCGGGCCACAGGTTCTGTCGTATATGTTATCTTTTCGAGGACGACCAAGGCCGAAAAATGTTTCACGGTCAATGGCTTACCCATAGTTCGAAGACTGTTCTCCAGGAGCTCGGTCATTCTCAAGCTCTCTACTTAATGCTAACAGATTGCGAGGACATTTACATTGACGCAATATCACAAAAATGCAACGTTCGTGAGCTTGACTTCGACGCTCCCGAACCGATAGATGGCAACGCCTCAGAAGAGAATGATTTTTTCACTGGGTATGATGTTTTATGTGTTTATTCGTCCTCTAACATTCTTCCCTCTAGCTTATTGTATAATAGTAGTGATGCTTCTTTCATCTCGCTGTCCAAGGAACAAACAATGTGTGCCCTCGCTCACTGTGAAACTGATCAGCAATGTCTTTCCTGTGGGTTTCAGGCGATGAAAACGAGCATTGCTCACCCTCGTCCTCTCCCCGGTGGGGGATTTGCTCAATATGAGTTTTCGTACCACCTACACGATTTTGTATACATCAAGCAGAAACAGCCGCACAGTGTCTACAAGATCGGTCAGATCGTAAAGTTGAAGGTAATGCAGACTCCGGTCGAAGTAACCGTCCAGCTCTTTGGGAGGTATGACGAGGTGGTACGGAGGATGAAGTTGGAAAACAGACACTGTTTGTCATCATCTGATGATGTGGGTTTTCTCCTTGGTGTAGTGATCTCGCTTGCTGATTACCATTGCAGCGTAGGCTTTTTAGAACGGACAAGGCGAAGATCGTGTGCGACGAAGACCTACAGGGAAAGTGTTACGTAATTCATGAACACGACACTGCAGTGATTGACAAGTGGGTGGAGCGAGACGACCACTACTATGTCAACCAACGAGTTTACTCATCGGGACCAAAGTCCATTGAGGATCTCATAGATTGGCAGAAAACCGAATTCAAATCCTGCAAAAACTGCCATGAGGAGAAAGAGGATCTTTTGGAACGCCAGAGTCTACAGCTTGAAAGACATGGTCGTTTGCGTGGTTTGGAGTTGTTCAGTGGTAAGATCGCTTGCATGGCACGTCTTATTGTCATCCAAAATTTGGACCGCAGGAGCTGGCGGTCTTGGGACAGGTTTTGATTTGTCTGGCTTTGTAGACACTCGCTGGGCGATCGAATTCTCCCCCAGCGCGGCACGAACCTATAAGTAAGATTGAGTTTACGTGTCTCCGTTCCTGGATTTACGGGTGTCTTCCACAGATGTAATCATCCCGGAACAATTGTTTATAACCAATGCACCAATCTATGCCTACAGCATGCGATCGATACCCAGGAAAACAAGAAGCCAAGACCACTTCTTTCATTGGATGATAACAAGCCACTACCTCCTTTGCCAAAACCAGGTGATGTCGACTTTATATATGGTGGTTTGTGATCTGTGGATTTTTGCACGTTTGGACATGAATAAACAGGATTCGCTAGGTCCTCCGTGTCAGAGCTTCTCCCGCATGAATCACCATAAGGTAAGATAAGGAGCACAACACACCTTCCTTGGTTGACGATTCGCTTAAACAGAAAGAATTTGATGTACGGTACGAGGCCACCTCTCCAACCGACCACTGATGGTCTTACGCACTACCACATAGGAGCACTCTCGCGTGCAACATGCTAGCTTTTGTCGAGTTCTATCGGCCGATGTACCTACTCCTCGAAAATGTTTTAGGAATTTTATCTCACAATCAAAAGACGACTTCAAGGAGCAACGGTATACAGTTTGCAGTTGCGAAATTTATCCAGCGCGCATTGGCCTCCATCGGGTGCGTGGCCTGTCGCCTTCCGTCCGTTGGGGTTTTATTGACAACGTACAGGTACCAGTCCAAATTTGCCGTTCTCCAGGCTGCCCAATATGGGGCACCTCAAGGCCGTCAGCGGGTCATTTTTTGGGGAGCACGCCGTGATGTATTAATGCCAGAATGGCCAATTCCGACTCATTGTTCTCCAATAAGGTTGAACCGTACTGGACTACCAACGGGCACCGTGTTGTCCCCCATTATACGGAACAAGTGCGTGGGTGGTTTAGACGATGATCGATCCGCGCCGCTGCACTTTGTTACGATCGAAGAAGCAATTGGAGACTTGGCATGTGTTCATTGATAAATGTAGTCTGCAGGTCGTTCTCACATTAGTGGCGTTGCACTAGCCTCCTTTCGATTGGTTAGCACTTTCGCTCACATGAATCATCAGTGCCTGAAAACTTTGGAATCCAGGATTAATCCACATGTCATCATGAAGGTTACGATGGAGGACAAGAGGGAAGCCCGTGAACGCAAGGATATCCTCAAGATCCCGGCCATGTGCCCCCTTGAGGTCCCCAAGCCTCCTTATGTTGGCTTCTCAGGAACACGCAAGTATGACTCCGAACCTCTGACACGATATCAAAAGTGGATGCGCCAACGATGGGACGGAAAAATTAATCAAGAGCTGAAATATCACTACACAAGACGATGGCGTGCGAGCGTAGCAGAGCGGTAAATACCCAACTCGACGTTCACCACTTGCATGACTGTTGCTCGATTTCCAGCGTGTGTGCTGTACCGCTTGTCGCTGGAGCAAATCAATTTAGTAAGTCGGGCGATATTTTGATATGGGAATGTTCGTTTGAATAGTCTTGAGGTCTTCCGGCAAAGCTACGGATGGAACTCACAAAAGGAAAGCGGACTGAGATGAAATATGCGAGTACGTGCTAAATAGCCCGATCGCCGCTTTACTCCACTTTCCAGTAGCTCTGTATAAGCGCTTGGATGCTGACCATGTGTTCGCAACTGCGCTGACTACTGTTCAACCGAACGCCAAGGGTGGTGCGATCCTCCATCCGTCTGTGAGTACCTTATCAGTTGGCTGAAGATGGTGATACAACGTGTTCTCAGCAAAAGCGAGTTCTCAGCGTTCAAGAGTGCGCTCGCGCCCAAGGATTTCCTGACTACTATGAATTCTTGTCGGTTAATGACACTCCCAAGAAGATCGTAGCAGACGTACGAGTTCCATTTCCATGTGTCACGCTGATTTGCTGAACGCCATCCTTGACTAGCAACTTCGTCAGATTGGTAACGCTGTCCCTGTCCCTCTAGCTTACGCTCTCGGTAAATCGCTCGGGCAAGCGCTCTTCGAAATGTGGGACGAGAAGGACAGAGAAGGAAGTCCAGAAGCGTGAAATCAACGTGCCATAAATATTGCACCAACTTTGAGGTAGATACGTCGCAATGCCTGCAACTTAAGCAGCACTGCACACCACGACTTATATGTCACGTATCCAAGAAGGTATAACAGGGGAATAGAAATAAATTACTGGAGTGACAGCAAACCTGGCTACAGTAAAGCATTACACGCGCATGTCCAGAGACAGGTTTTCTGCTCCCATGAAACTACGTCAATAAGGTTGCTGCGACATGTTGTCTAGGAGGCGGAAGTGGGCGATGAGGAATACGTTGCGAGGAGGCAGCAGCGAGGGCAGAAGTACGCCGTGCTAGCTGGGCCCTTCGAAGTTCTTCATCGATCCGCCACATGCCTCTGACAAACGCGTCGCGATCAACGAATCCAGTGCACTCGGGGTCGCAGTCATTCCTGTCACGCGATACCCACCTGAGCCCAAAGAAAGAGGGGATGAAAATATGTCTCTTACCATATACTGCTAAGCTTTTTGCGGTCAAGGCGCGAGGTACTCCATATATACCTGACGACTCGTCCGTTCAGCCTCTCCTCGGAGCTGATTGGAGACAGCTCCTCTTCCTCGATGTCGCTCTCATCGCACCCTTTTTCTGAAGAGGGGACAGGATGGTCGCTGGTAGTCAAGTCCACCGACAAACGTCGCCAGCCAGCTGCTTGACTACTTTTCCTCGCGGGCAGAGGGGGGGCGAGTAACTTGACCTTGTCTCTCTGCCTCTCTGCTTTCCGTCTACCGTGTACAGCACTGTCGAAGAGAGACTCGTATCGCGCCCGAGCAGCAGGGGGAAGCGGGGTTGGCCTCAAGAGAGGGGGGGATTTTACAGTGGGCACAGGCTGCGCGCTGCCCCGGGTGCTAATACTAGTCCGCGATGTTGCGGTGGCACTGCTGCGAACAGAGGACCGGTCGGAGGTAGACGCGGACGTGGACACGACGGACGCCCGAGAGGAAGAGGGTCGGGAACGCGGTTGATAGGGCGGCGGAGGGGGCGGGCGGCGCGTTTTCGTACTGGCTGCAGTGGTTGAGGACGACGCCGAAACCGAGCGAGCAAGGGGCTTGGGTGGAACTACTGGCACGAACTTGGCACCTGATCGACCGGACAGGCCTGACTCGATCCTCGGGGAAGACTTTGGCTTGCCGATGGCTGGTTCCCAGTCAAATGGATTTGTTGTCAGGGGGCTGGCTGCAGATGGGGCCGAAACGTTCTCAAACGACTCTGCGATGCTTGCCGTATCCAAATCTGCGGCGCTGCCATCGGCTTCCAGAGTGTTCAAGGGGGGGTTAGGGCTTAATTTTGGGCCTTGTGCGTCGGCGTTGCTCCCGTCTGATGAGAGCGAAACAGACTTGAAAGAAGAGATGGAGGAAGCGGGAGCGTGTCCGACGCGACCGACACCAAACTTGTGTGCACTGGGCGGGTAGGTGTGTTCAACCGTCAGAGAGTCAGAACGAGCTGGAGGGCGTAGTACAGCAGCAGCCCCGCCGGCTGTGCGCTGAGCCGAGACACGATCGACTGCGTTGGAAGACGGGTTTCGCGGAGGAAGCGGAGGGCGTGACTTTTGCGGGGGTTCGAAGCTGATGAGGGGCATTAAAGTCGTGGCACCGCCAGGTGTGGGCCTGCTCGAGGGAGAAGGCGTCGTGGTCGGCTCGCGCACGCCGTTCAGCCCGACGACAGCAGCAGACGCGGGGGGAGGGTCGACCGGGCCATCCTCCACAACCCAGTCCCTCAAGTCGATCAACGAGGTCTGATGAGCAAGGCTCGGCGTTGAGGGCGACGGCGAACGCGATCTGGTCGCAGACGGAGCGGCAAGGGGGATGATTGGATGGAAGGTGCTGGCGGCGGGCGAGATGGGGGACTCGAGGAGGCTGGAGGGGGACGTGCGGGTGTCAGGCGTTGGCGAGGACGACGAGGACGACAGCGCTTCGAACGCGCGGATTCTTGACTGGAGCGACGCGGATGGCATCGCAACGGGCGAACTTTGGCAAGCACCGCTTATGGCCAGCACGACGGAGGAGCTCTACGCCGTCGCGGGTAACGACGTCGCTCCCCTCCCCGGACCAGCCCCGCTCACTCGCCCGCCAGATTTCTGTCTGGTACCAGTCGGAACGAACGCGACATCCGTACGTCCGTCGGGAGACCATGATATCGTTCGCTCCAACCGGACGTGGCAGGTCGCAGAACACATCGCAACATGCCACAAAATACTTGAGCGCTCTGGCCTCCAGTTCGAGGTCGGTGGTGCTCTCCTCCCCTGTCTGGCATTCCTGATCTCGTTTCCTCCAGATGCAGTGAGCCTTCTTTTGCATCGCCAACCACAAGTCTTGCTCAACGTCCTCTCCAGCGGCTACGGTACTAACCTAGGTCCGTGTCCACGTCCGTCGCATTGCATGCTACTCACTACATCCAGAGGGTCCCTGGTCAGCGGTCACCAAGGCCATCTACGATTGCCACGCAGCTGTCCACGCCAACGGTGTGTCTCGCATCGCGACGGACATTCGTATCGGCACACGAACAGATCGCGAGATCGTCCCTGGCCAAGGGAACAGACATAAAGTCCAACGTGTCCAGGAGATTCTAGACAGAGAGAAAAACAGCACCCACTGAGCGGTACCGTCGATCTCCCCTGTCTGTCCCCTTAGACAGCGTCCTACTTGATTCAATCGATTCACCTGCCCGACTTGCCACAATCAACGTTTGGGACACCACGACTCTGCCCCAGCAACTTTACATGGCAGGCACGGGTCCTCTCGGGCCCTTGGTAGCGTAAATCTGCGCCAGTAACCCTAGAACACCACCATCTTCTAGCACCTCATCGTCATTCATCTCCTGCTGTGACTCATACGGCTTGCTCCCAGCGGCATTCCCGTCCACGTACGAGTCTCCTAGCGTGCTGTCCACTCCGCCATCGACAGCTCGATCTTCGTCCCGTATAGCGTCCAGTGCTGGGGGTGGGAGCACGCTTCCCTGTGAGTCACCGAGCACGGCTGTTTCAGCCATCTCGATACCCTGACCAACCGCAGAAGATGCTGCCATTCCCTGCTGCCAGTTTGCCGCCCCTGCCGCCCCACCACTAGCAAGCGCACTTCCCCCACCGATGTGACGCCTTCGAGCAGCCACATGCTGGCTCTGTCGGAGTGCCCGATCGTATTCTTGCGCGCGCTCTGTAGGATCTTTCTTGCCGCCGTTCAGCAGGATCGTGTTCTCCACGCCGCTTCTCGAAGTGATGAGTGCGCGCCGACGTGCACTTATGTCTGCAATGCGGCTTAGGTAAAGAGAGCCAGTCGGATCAGAGGGGTTCCAATCAGGATTGGCGGCCTTGAAGTTCAGGAAACTCTTCTCCATCTTCCCCTCTCGAGAAAGCATCCTCTCATCTTGAATTCTGGCTGGCGCACCAAACTGATCAAAGCTTGTCAATCCATATGTTCTGGCTATACTGCACGCGCGTACGAACCTTGACATTACCGTGCCTCTTAAAATCAAACTCTGCAAAACTGCA
>JBBPKP010000051.1:0-20494 GCA_038089335.1 Boletellus aff. obscurococcineus | reverse complement strand
CAAAGGTTATTTTCACAATTCCCTTCAATCTTCCCCATCTTGATGAAACGCTATGAGGTGCGTGCAACGTGTCCCGCTGTGTACTACAGTGCTAACTGCTGTCACGATGCCCAGACCAGGCTCACCCCCCAGGGGATGAAGCAGTCTGGAAATATCTAAGTGAGATAACCACGAATAATATGTTTACTGGCGAGTGTTTGTTCTTTGGGCATTTATTCGCCATTTTCCGGGAGGAACTTCGGAAAGATGATTTCAAGAAACTTCTCCCTGATGAGCTAACTTCTCCCTGACGAGCTAACTTCTGAGAGGGTAACCCAGGCGTGGCACAGATATCTGATGTCAAACGGGAATCGAAGTCGGCTCTATAGGGAGGCTGTCACTGCTAGCGGTAATCCTCACTCAAGGGAAAGCTGCGGGATCAATTTACGTGTCGCAATGGATAACTTGACCCGGGAAGTGGACAAGCTCTATCTGTCCCCACATAGAGCCAAAGTAATCCTATACTTCGACGAGGCGCATGAACTTTGCCAACCCATTCCAAATGGCAAAGGTAGCATTACTCACCACGACATTGTCCATTCATGCCTGGAGCTGTTCAAAAGAGCGAGTGCATTCACCATATTCATATCCACTCAGTCTTCACACCAAGTCCTGGCTCCGTATTCCCGGTCGGGTCGACAAGAATCCATGGGAGACCTTCCAGTTCTAATCACGGAGATGCCATATGATTGTCACCCGACTTGATGCGAGGACATGGCGCATACACGCTAAATGAAGTACAGGGCCTGAAGTTCCTAGCGCGATATGGGAGGCCCTTGTACGGCTATCTGATATACTAGCCTTTTTGTCTCCTAACTTTGATGCATCAGATTTTGGACTATGATCGAGGCCGCCGAAGAGGGCGCTAAGGAGGACCCTGTTGCAAACGCACTGAAGCTAGCCCGCATGAAACTCGCGTGCCCGCGCGACATCGATGTTGCATCCCACGGAGAAACTGCAATGTATGCAATCCTGGACGTACTGATCACGATCGACCACGAGCCAAAGCGGACGTTGGCGCATGCCCTCGATGCAGAGATGGTGGCGAACCACATGAAGACTGGCATCGTGATTACATGCAGTATGCTTATCCATCTGAGCCGTTCCTCGCAGAGGCAGCAGCACGTCAGATGCACCGCTACAAGGAAGAAACCCCAAGGGTGATGGTCGATACCTTGGCTAACGCCTTTGGCAACGGGCCCCTTGACCTCGGTCAGAGGGGCGAGATGGACATGCGACTTCCTCTCAGGACGGCGTACATGGAGGCCATCATCAAAAAGAAATCGCCTAGGGAGGAGGCAAACTTCAGCACGGGTTACGGCCTCTGCGAGTTTTTGGAAGTCCTGTTTCCGTCGGCCTTCTACAGCAACATCCTGAAGTCTCACCCAGACACCATGATTAAGTCTGCCAATACGCCCCCTCGGAAGGTGTTCGCAAACGCCACCGTTCGCTTCACTCATTTTGCGAAAGCAGGCAACGATAGAATCATGACGACGAACTTCATGGACATCTTTTTTATGCGGGGTCTAGCGATTATTTGCCGTGATCGCCGGGAAGGCGTGGACATCGCTATCCTCATTTGCTGAAGAAAGATTGCCTGGTCGAAGAGGAAAAAATGTCTGCACTCTTCATTCGGGTCAAGAGTTGGAGGAAAGCGAGCCCCATGAACGAGGTACCCATCGATGTAAACCAGCTTGGTGTCTTCAGTTCAGAAAAAGTCCGCCTGTACCTGACACTCATCGCCGAGTTGGGCGTCGACGACGCAAAAGTGAAGGCTTGCAAGGCACCCAGACGCTCTTCAGACCCACACGACCGGGTGGCCTTTCCAAGGTACACTATCGTGGCGCACGGGCACGCGGGTGCGACGTGGAAGGTCATTCACGATAACGAAGAGGTCGAGAAATACGAGAAAATCTTGGCAAGGGATGATTTATACGCTGACCATCTGTGGCAGAGATCGGACACTCCGAAACTTGTTCGTCAACAGCTATGTTACCTGGTCTCAAATGCTCCGGCGTTCACGAAGCTGGGGGCTGGTAACCACAGCAGGATCCATGGACGTTGACAAGGATTGAAGGCCCGAATTGTGTTCGGTTTGCAGCAGAGTGAGTGACATGCAGTCTAGAGTCCGTTGCGGCACAGGCACCTTGTATTTTTAGTGGTTTTCAGGTCATCGTTGTATCAGAAGAAACGTGAATTTGTATTTCTCAACGTAACCTGACGTTCCTGCGCTCTGCTTCAGTCTACATATGACCCTCGGCACAAGCCCTCGGGATCACCTGCTGTACGCCCGCTCATATCACTGCAAGGTGCGTATCCACATGCAACGAGCTCCCCACCACGCACGCCAATCGACCACATCGGTCACGATTTTCTCAAGCGATCGCCACGAATATCCCCCCGTCGGATCTGTCACGCAGTATGTGCACATGCATCTGATAACTCGATCATCGTCCCAGACGGGCGGACGTATAGCCTGGGCGTTCCCGAGTCGTACCACCTGCGCCAGGTCTCCTGTCCTTTCAAGTTGGCATGGTAGGTATCCACCCCCCCTCTTGCTTTCATCCTTGCCTTGCCGTCATGACATCCCGGGATGTGGTATGTCTGCGTGACTATTCTCCCCCTTCTCTCGGAAGTGGATGCACGCACGTCATCGACCGAAGAGTTGCCGCCGAACAACCCCGGGTCCGTATGACCTCGCTCCGACCTACATTACCGTTGCACCTCATCGAACACTCAGAAGCTCACTGAGCACATGGATATGAATAATCGGGGAAACCTAACTTGGATTCAGCGTATCATATTCAACGAACGAGAGACTAAAAGAGCTAATAGGAAAAGTATTTCAACGAGTGATAATCATCGCTGGCGGCGACGCCGTATCTATGGGAATGCGTGCAATAAGGAGCGAAATCACATGCAATGATATTAAACAAAAGTAAATCAGTCTGTAACGTTCAAACATTCCACTTTCTTGCAGTTTTTTTTTTTTTTAAAAAAAATTTGGATGTTTTCAGGGTATTCAATGCTCTCCTCGAATTGACGTGCCTGGCCTTGAAGCCAGGGGACTTCACTGGCGCTTCAGCCGACCTATCCACCGCTGAAGCGCAGCTTTGCTACTCCCATACGTCCGGATGCGGAACAAATACGTGAACAGAAAAGTGACGGCAATCTACCCCCGTGTTCGTCAGCACCCTCTCTCATCATCATTCACGAAAAAGAGCGACGCACGTTGAACACGAGAAACGCACAAAACAGACCCACGTTCCGCCACCGATGCGAAACGAACATGTTGTAGGTGCCACCGATCAACTGATCGGCCGAGCTTTCCGCACAGTACAGACAATTCGAGGTGGCATCCGGGTTTTGGAGGTACCCGCCTGCGTACTGGATAAACGGATCGAGGTAGGACGCACAGGTATTGTTTGATGGCGGTGGAATGACAGCAAACTCGTTTTGTGCACACCGGACGGCCTGTCCATGAAGAACTGTGGCGTACGCACTTTAGTCTCGCAAACGGCGAGTATACAGGTCGACCACTTACTCCAAGACGCCAATGCCTCCAGGAGGTACGTGTAAGGTGACACGTGGTACACCCACTGCCACCACCCCAGTAGCGAATACGGTTGGACCAGGCCAATAAAGGTCAGCACGAAGGTGAAAAGGAAGCCGAACAAAAGGCCAGCGATCTCTGCCGTCGGACTCATCGCTGCGACAGCCTGCCCGATGGTAGTGTAATATATCGGGAAGAGCACTCCAAGTAGCAGGTATGAGAACCCGGCTCGGTCTGTGGGGTAGCCAACGGTCCAGTACCAACAGACGAAGAACAGCCCAGTTCCTACAAAGTTCCAAGGGATTTCTACGAGGATCTGAGATGTGACGAGCGCTGGCCACGAATAGATTCTGCTCGAACGTTCCCGAACCTCGTATACACGGCGAAGATCTATAAACATAACCTGGAGCTGATTCGCGAGGGGTAC
This sequence comes from Boletellus aff. obscurococcineus, assembly GCA_038089335.1. Lineage (NCBI taxonomy): Eukaryota > Fungi > Basidiomycota > Agaricomycetes > Boletales > Boletaceae > Boletellus > Boletellus aff. obscurococcineus. The sequence goes on along the minus strand of JBBPKP010000051.1, from coordinate 16,475 downwards.
GCTTATAATTAATGGCACGAGTATCGCCTGGTCGGTTCCAGCTTTGTCAATACCAGGGAAATGAAACAACAGTCGCTACGCACAAACAGTTTGCTCTGTGTGCCCTGCACAGTGTCATTACGCTTGAAAAAGGTAAACCCAACGATTAGACCAGCGCCGACATTCAACAACAGCTTGGCCAAGAGATAAGTCGGGCTCCTCCAATAGTGAATAGCATTACGAAGGAGTAGTCTCCATACTTGATAGATCCATGGTGTCGCAAACCCAGAACCGATTGCCACAGATACTGGCGGTATTTTCTGCCCATCAGTGATGATCTCGTAGACTTCCTTCTGAAGGTGCGTCGCCTCGGGAGACTGCGTCCAGATATCAAACCAATTTTCCTTGCTGGTAGCGGTAGCGCCAGCGCCAATGACGTCGAGAATGAACTCGGCCCTATGTAACACGTGAGGTTTTCCACGAAATAATCGAACGAGACTTACGGGTTTTCATTAGCTTCGCATGGACGTGAACCATTCTGCTCGAAATAGCGGATAACGGTCGTCGCCCGGGGTCCCACATCACCAAAGTAGACAGTTTCGCCACCCTTCCGAAGCAAGAGTAGTCGATCAAACACCTGGAATAGCTCAGAGGAGGGCTACATAGCCTTGCATTAGTATTCGTATACAATCTGAGACTCTGGCTGCCAACCTGATGGATTCTGAGTGGGATTCCCGTAAGTATGTTGCATTATCCAAATAAGCGAGATAAACGCACGTGCAAAGAATTGCTTGCCCGCTGTCCGCTAGATCCCGCAGGAACGAGATGATCGCCCATGCGCTCTGAGAATCCAGCCCGGAAGTAGGTTCATCCAAGAACAGCAGCAGCTTCGGCTAGAAGAGGTTGTTCAGGAATATGCATGGTATTCAAGATACGAACGTACCTTGGCAGCCAATTCAACTCCAATCGTTGTTCTCTTCTTCATCTCAACCCCAAGCGAGCCAACTATGGCATGCCTATAGGTTTCCAAGCCACACATCTTCAAGCACTTGTCGACACTACGAGCAAGACCGTAAAGCTGATGCGATCACAAGACCAAAGGAATACTTACTAGGCCTCCTTCTCAGCTATCGGGACGTCGTATGGTTGCCTCAGTTTCGCTGAGAACAGTAAAGCCTCTCTGACCGTCATTGTCTCAAGGTGAGTGTCCGTCTGCTGGCAGTAACCACTGACAGGCGTTCACTTATAAAACAACCATAGGGTAGGCGAATAACTTACGTCTGCGACTGGAAATCGGATGGCAGAGGGTGACCGCTCACGAGACGCGTCCCCGAAACGATACCACTTTCGGTGCGCTCTGCCAGCACGTTCAAGAGGGTTGTCTTTGAAATAGAAGATCAGCCCCATAAAGTAGAGGGTAGTGGGGGTACACACCTTTCCGGCACCAGATTCACCCATGAGCGCAGTCAGCTTTCCGGGAGCGACATAGCCGGAGACATCGTGGAGCAGTCGTCGACCCGCGATCTCATAATGCATGTTTTGCCAGGTAAACACGTTCTTCATTCGAGGATGCTGTCCCAATGCGTCTCGGATACTCTCCTTGTCGCCCTTTGCCCCATCTGCTTCCTTGTTTGCTGAGCTCGACACCTGCACCCATTCTTCATCCGGTTTCGAAGTTTCATCTGTACCACTTTTGGCAACAGTCCCGCTTAAACCTCTCCGGAATAGTGTGACAGATGTCGCCCCGGCGAGACTCGTGTTAAACTGAGTGAAAATCACGAGTGTAACTATAAAGAAGATAGCGAATCCAATTATAATCCCAAGGTTCTGATATAATGCGATGAGATGGCAAGTATACCAATACCACAGCTCACTCACCCTCCATAGATGGCTGTAGTAATACTCGTACGAGAGAGACGTGAAACGGTCCCCACTGACATATGGATTTCCCGGTTGAGAGCCCACCGTCGTACACGCTTTGTAGCTGTTAGAGATTGAGGCATACATTGGGCCACTCGGAACAAGAGTCCCACAAAGCCCATGGATAGAATGAAACTCGTTCGTCATGAGTGCTTCGAACGCATATCTAAGGGGCTATTACTCTCCGTTGAGTTAGTGTTTGTCAAGAAGGAGTAGGTAACTTGCATTGAGCCAACTAATCCATCGCAGGGCGCCAATCATGTCGGGCTGCGGTATCATGTAGCCAGCTAATTGGAATGACTGAGCATGTGGGCTGGAGTTCGCCGACAACGGGGCACTCACTGTACAGGGATAGCAACAATAGGAGAGTCCCGCCGACCGCTTGAGCTGGCGCTTCCGATTTGAACACCGCCGCTAGGCTACGAAATAATGCTTTTGTAAAGATTGCCACGACAACCTCGAACAGAACGAATATGCTGCAACAGATGAATGAATGGACGAAGGAAGGCCAATGCTACGCACAAGAATTGGCCTGCAGTGCGTTGAAGCCCGACTAAGAGGTACAGGACTACGCTGAACAACAGCATCAATACCAAGGTTACCGGTACATCGACCAGAGTGAGCGCAATTGCTTCAACGAATGGATGGTACATGGCAGCCTTATGGTGACGGCGGACGATCGGCCTGAGAGAAAAAAGTGAGGGAATCTCTGCCATTGCAAACAGGGCAGGTATGAAAACCGCACTATAAACGCCGTTAGATGAGGCAGACGATGATTGAACCGACGGACAAAAATATAACCCCACCACGGGAATAATACCCTGTTGTGTTTGTCGAAAGTTTTAAAAATGTCGTGCCAAGGATTATAGCTTGCACAATGAACACACTAGGATTTCATTAGCCTCAAGAATAAAAAGGTCAAATGCACTCACGAAATATTTATTATGAGCGGTAGCATAGCGCCAGCCTGTATTTGAACTCGCCTGGCCATGACACTTCGAATCTGCATGGGAATTGAGATCGTGTATGGGCTCTTATCCCGCACAAGTCGAGCGTGTTCAGCCGTAACACTTTCACGATACGCTGAAGCCAGTGCCTCCTTCCCCACATATGCTTCTCGGAAAGATGCCATGTCTAAAGCGTTTTCCTTCATCGCCGATGATTCTCGATAGTAGCGCTCAAACTCCTCCGCCGTCGAGGGAACTCCATGCATACCATCCCGAACTTGACGTCCATTCGGATCCGTTACCGATACCAGAAAGTCAGATGTCGTTTGCCGGTTCGCCGGTTGATACCCCATGTTAATAAAGTACTGCCTCGCCTCGTTGGCTGGACCAAAGTAGACCATTCTACCCTCGTAAATCACGCAGACCTTGTCAAACATCTCGTAGAGAGACTCTCCCGCTTGATAGATGGAGACGATCGTGGAGAGCCTGAGGAGGTTAGTTGCGATTCGCAATGCATGGATGTATTCAATGGCTGTGGACGAGTCCAGTCCTCGCGTCGAGCTAGAGGATATGTAAATACCAGAGACAGGAAAAAAAGTGCAACATACTTGTCCCAGCAGGCGAGGAGGCTTCTCGTTGCCATCATTTCACTGATAGACACCCTTTTCTTCTCTCCACCAGAGACCCCTCGCAATGCTGCATCTCCAACGGGCGTTTCCTTTGCATGTTGCAAACCAAACAAGGTCATTAGGACATCTGTCATTTCTTTCTCGGCCTCCTCGCGTGACATTCCAGGAAAACGGGTCCGAGGGACGCGTGTCTTCGCAGCAAACCGGATTGTCTGCTGCACCGTTAACGACGGGAAGTGTGCATCATCTTCGGGACAGTATTGCACATCTCCCCGATAATGAAGACGAATATCCTCCGGAGAGAAGGAATTATAGAATACCTCGCCTTCAACTCCGTGGAATTCAGTCCGCTGATTCGCCAGCACTTTGAGGAAGGATGAGCAACCCGACCCAGGTCGGCCGAGAACAACTGACCATATCATCAGCCTCGTGTTAGTTCGCGTGTACAACGACTTACGCAGCATCTCTCCTGGACGAACGACACCATTAAAATTGCTGATGATGTCGCGCAAATGAGGGTGTCGGAAGCTCCGAATAGCGCGTATAACGTTCCAGGGATTCAAGTACGACCCAAAAGTGGTTTGGAACGATGAGGAAGCACCCTTCCCTATGATGCGAAGGTGATCAAACAGCACCCCAAGCTCACGTGGCTTGATGTCAGCCTCGTCGCGCCTGCAGGCCAAAGGCATTAGCAAATACGACACGGAAAGCTAGGACATTTAGGTCCCACCTTCTGAGGACATCGCGCAAGGCCGCCTCGAAGTCAAATGCCTCATCAACTTGCCTGGTGCTCGAAGGAAGCGGAGGGACTGGAGGGACCGAAGACTGGTCACGGTTGACAGCGTGACCCTGGTCGGAGGTAGCTCCGGACCTCCTACTCAATGTGCGCCGTAGCTCATTGACTCCCTGAGGGTCGAAATAGTCCAAGCCAACGGGCGACGTAGCAACGGGCGACGTAGCAGACGGCGAGCGAGAGCGCTTGCGCGTCAAACCCTGCTGAAGCTCTTCCCCATCCACAACAGCAGAAGAGTTAACTGCGTCGTGAAGACTCTTGGTGTCGGACTGAGCTAGCCCGCCATCCTGAGGTTCGCCACCTTGAGACATGATGGTGTGAAGGAAGAAATTGGTGGGAAGAGCGGGTATAAATGAACCTGAACCGAACAAGGGCAGGGCAAGGGTTCATTGACTAATGCGTGTACCGTGGAGCTAATCTCCGCCTTGAGGCCAGAGTTTGGTGAGGTTGGCCGTCATCACTGACGGAAGGATGAGATCACCATCATGCCATACCTCGCTTGACAAGGCTTCTTCCACAATGTGTGGGAATGATGCAAAGAAGACATTTTCCATTTTTGTGATTGATTCCCCCGTTTGGTGGTTCACCGGCAGTTGCCGCGACAAATTCTTCTTCAGCGGGACCAATTTATTATTACAGCCGCGAGCGAGGACCCCGGGAACAAGAAGACAAATCGCCCTGCCCGACCTCGGCCCGAAAGTCCACTCCCGCCCCGAGTACAATGCACACGTTCGTGGCCGTAGCCCCTGCGTCATGCGCCCCACCCGGCCACACGAGGTGAACACGACGCCGTCGTCTCACATTACAGCTGCCATGCCCAGCTGTTCGCTCCCGGATTCCCACTGCACAACGTAGCTCTTTTTTCTGTTCTGTATCACATTCCGCTGGTACTAGCTGTCGTACTTGATTGTTGCAGACCGTGTGTGTGCACAGCAAGGAAACAGCAAACATGCATTAATTTATTCCTTGAGGCGCGGATACACACGACTACAGCATGGACCAGGTGGCTGGGGTCCTCCGCTACCTTTACCGGTATCGAGTCACCGAGGATTCGGGTAGGTCACAGCGCCAATAATCAGTGTCGGTATGCTACCGTCTGACAGTCGTCTTTCTTTGTTAGTTCGGCTCCGGGCTTCTCTGGACTATACCCACCAAGTCCAGCAGAGCTCTCAGACGGGGGGGAAGGGTTTGTCCCTTCTTGCAGATCGCATGCCAGCGCGACGGTGGGTTCCATTCTCAGAATTCGAGACATTGCCGTACAATTCAGGGCCCGTCCGGCAAGGATTCCCAAAGCTCTCTAACACAGTGCAACGAACCGCCGAACGAACTCGGGGCCCAGAACTGGGTATCCAGTGGTGTTGATACGATCATGCACATCTGAATGTCGGGCTAGCTGATGCCGATCTGCGAGCGAATGATGCGGCACTGTTATTGATCAGGTCTCCAAAGGTGAGTACCACACCGTGTGGTGGTGTGCCTGACCATACGTTCAATGCTTAATCACGCTCAGGTACATCTCACCCTTGTTCTCACCTGATATCAGACCTCTCTGTGATTATCCTCAGGCCAGTTAACCCGTGCGCTTGCCAGCTCGAGATAGATTACAGCATCGTTGTTTTATTATCGGCGACTCGGCATTGGACTTGGCTTACTCGGCAATATGGTAGTCACTTCAGTCCACCTGATCAGTAGAATGACTGAAATAAAGCAAGTGTTCCACTGAACTCTGCGATTCACAAGGGCTCAGGAACGACGTTGATTGGCAGGATGGGGCTTGAAACTGTGCCAGTCTTTTTGAATCCATGGCATTCCGTTTATTTCAATGCACACTGTGTGTGCACGGACTCCCCGAGTTGCCGATGTGGCCGGCTACTGAGCGCTGCCTCGAGGACTGTTCCGGTCTCACCCAGGGCATGGGCACTAGTGGAATAGAGGTCGCAATGCTCCTGACTGGGTAGGAAAGCGTAAGACATAGACGGGCCCAGGTAAAGAAAAACATCGTTGATAGGATTTCCGACGGAGTCGCGTTGACCACAGCCAACCACTATGATGTTTCACATCGCTGGGTGATTTATATAAACAGGACCGACAAAAATACCGTACACTTCTTCCGTGTGTGGGCTACAGAGCCTGGCGGACATTGATTGCAGTGATCCACCAAGTTCCATCCGTTTTGCACCATACTTGCATGGCCTGTGAGGGCACAGGAATCTGATTCGAGAGGCGCGGCTCAGCACCGCCTCAATACGCTACATTTTTGGATTCATCTCATTTGTCGCCGGGACTCGGGGTCGTGGATAAGAAAAGCCTTTAATTTGGGTGTTCAAACTACAAAGGAGTTGTTACTAAGTAAGTTCACCCAACGTGAACATTTGCTTTCAAATGGTAGGCCGTTGGTTGTACCGGGGCAACACATCATTCATCCCTTGATGCACAGGTGTCAAGTGTGTATTTGTGGTATCATGTCCTCTTGAGAACATTCAATATTCAACTGTGAGTATCGATCTATTCGTGTTTCAAGGCACTCTTTGATGAAATTACCGATAGCGATTGATCCGGCCCCTCCAAGCCGGCAGGAGGTGGCTCGGAAAGCGTGAGACTACAGCAATACGGACTATATATTAAAGTGCATGCATGTGTGCCTTGGTGCTTGTGATCCTCTTGCCCGGACTGTACTCCGCAGCGGCCTCTGGCCACCATGACCCTCTCGACCCCGAAAGCTGAGCTCACCGGTGTCTTCTTGGAGTCACTCGCTTATGGTATCTTGCAGCAAAATTGGCAACAGCACCATCGCTAACCACGGTTCAGGCGTATATTTATCGATTTACATACAATGCATCCAAGTATTGCAGCGGAGACACTCTGGACCAGGCGACTACCTTTTCGGAACTGCTGTCTCATTGTTCATTCTCATCACTGCGGTAAGCACACGTCGATCATCCCGTCTCTGTGACTCAAAATTACACCTGAAGCACCTGGTCGTCGACATCATGCGTAATATGGATGCATTCACATCACATATGGACACGGCAAACTACCCCATCCAGTACTATAAAGCTTTCAACAGTTGGAAGGATATCTTGAAGAGTGCGCTGTATGTATCAGCAACAATTATATCGGATGCATTTATCGTAAGTATTTCGCCTGTCAACCAGTCGTCAACCACAGCTATCTGGACGACCATCCAGCTGTACCGCTCGTTCATTGTATGGGGTCGAAACTACTTTGTCGTTATTATTCCTTTCTTGCTGTTATTGGCTGACGTCGGTAAGTCACCTTTTCTTCCATGCACAGGGGTGACTCCAAGCCTTACTCGGGAACGAATATAGCGATCGGCACTCTCTGGGTGTATACCCTCAACCTTATTCACCCCGGGAGCAACGTATTTGCAGACGTGTTGACTCTGCGTGTCAAAGTATTCTATTCAATCACACTCTGTATAAATGTGATATGCACATGTGCGCGTTGCTCTTCCTTGTATCTCTTTCGGGATGACTATTCTGAAACACCTAACAGGTTTGATTGCCTTCAAAGTGTGGCAAATCCAGAGAGCCGTTGCGCCATTTGTTAAAGGGAGCCAAGATAATATGTCTCGTTTATTGGCTATCGTTATTGAATCCGGTGAGTCAGGGTGGATTGCAATATCAGTGTTTCGTGACTCGGAACCAAACAGGCTCGGCCTACTCGGCGGTTCTCGTTGTAATGCTAGCCACGTACGCCAGTAAGTCCCCAGCCATGTTTATTTTCCTGAATAGTGTAAGCCCCCATTGTGCATATCCTGTGGCTCGACATTTTCTCACTCGTTGCTTATTCTAGATGTCTCCGATAATCGTAAGCATGTTCGCATAAATGGAAGCTGAACAAGAGAATAACCTTTTCCTCCCCTTAGGGTATCGTGGTAAGTCATCGCTTCACGGTCCGCCATCGATGGCCAAGTCTCACGTTCTATCGTGCATCACGTCACTCCTCTCGATCACCCAACGTGGCCCTGGATATGAACGTTGATCAACGCTGAACCCGCGCTGGGCTGCACGACGACCCGCCGCACAACGCACCAACACGTCAGTTTTCTTCCGTAATCGTCCGAGTCGGCCTGGGTCTTTCCCACGGGGACAGCCACAACATGCGATCAATGACGTCGAGCGGCGGCAGCCGGATGCCCTGGGCGGTCCGCACACAGCACACAGCGTCCAGATATCTCGTCAGCCCGTCTCCGCTCGGGTTCGGGGGCGGGGGCGTCCAGGTGTCCCTGTCGCAGACTGTGCACACGCACGTCGACGGACTCCAGGAAGACGAGGTCGAGGTCGATAAGATCGCGGACGACACGCCGGTGGGAAGCCCCGGGCGCAAGCCCGACGCGAGGTTCGGTATGGTTTAGCTGACGAACTCGCCCGTTTGCTTGTACGGATTGTTGGATCGGATGTTGTTTGTATTACGTACTATTGTGTGACCGTAATGTGCGTGTGTTGCACGCCACCATTTGATTTCTCTTCATTTCAGTGCGTTTGCCGCCTAGGCGATGCGCATCATAACTCCGGGGTCGCATGGGTGGGTGCGATGATGGTCGCAAATGCCCGAGCTGCCGAGTGCTCGAAATAGCGATCTGGTTCGCATTTCCATGTGGGCATAGACCATACGCACAATTCCACCGAAACAACGGTCCATGGCTACATTCTCACTGACTAAAAATACATACATTCGACGTCGCTATTCTGACCCGTACACTACCATTTTGCTCGCAAATAAAAGAATAAACCATCGTATGAAGCGTGACGGTTGATTTACCACACAAGTTCGCCACTGTGAGAATTATGCGTGAGCGCGATAGGCTGGTTGGGAGTACACATGTGTATGACGTACCCGTCGATGAGATAGTCGCCGCCCGTCATGTAGCTTGCGTGGGGCGAGAGGAGCAGCAGCGCCTGAGGGGCGATCTCCTTGGGCTAAGACAATAACGGTCAATGATCGAGCGTCGCTGCTGGGAGTTATCAAGCACCCACCTGGGCGAAGCGGCGAAGAGGCACGTTCTCTTGCTGGTGTTGCAGGATCTTCTTGTCCATGTGGCTGGTCTGGTCGGTTTCCACTGCAATATGGGAGCTCCATACCCGCATTTTAATGGGAAACGCTCAAGGAAACACACCATAACCGGGCGAGATGGAGTTGACGCGGATGCGCCTGTCCGCCCACTCCGCGGCAAGTGCTTTCGAGAGCTGACGCACCGCCGCCTTGGACGAGTTATAGAATGCCTGTTCACGAAGCTCAGTACCCACGAAGGTACAGCGCGACAGAACGGAATGCGAACCTGCGTCAGAGGCGTATTGCGCGCGGCTTGGTTAATGATCTGGGCACTCATCGATGCAGTGATCACGATGGAGCCCTCATGTTTGCGGTCCATCCAAAGCCTGCAAGACGTGCGCGCGTGAGAAAGCTTGAAAGAAAATGGAAAGGGAATTGTACTTGGCGGCTGCACGGGCGGTGTTGAAAACGCCAAAGACGTTGACGCCATAAACTCTCTCGAAGTCTTCATGAGTCAACTCCAAGGCAGGCTTCAGAACAGAGATGCCAGCATTCTGAAAGGGGGAAAATATCAGAAACAGATGATCAGAAAACGAGTTGCTGAATGAAAACGAACAGCGATAACGCCTGTAATTTGTTCACCGAATTCTTTCTCGATGTGCCCAAAGGTTTCTTGCAGCTTTTCAAAGTGGCACACATCGCACTGATACGCCTATAGCAGTACGGGTGAATAAAAAACGCAATAAACGATCCGTACGACTACGTACTCGAACTCTGACGTTGGGGAATTCGTCCTGAATCTTTCTTGCTACATCAGGTGCATCTTTGGACGCCCTTAAGGTTAAAAACGTCATTAGCGAGGAACGGGAAGAAGTAACTTTGAACCAAACCTGTAGATGATAGCTACGTTTGAACCTGCCTGAGCGAGCGCATAGCTGAAGGCTTTGCCAATCCCGCGGTTACCGCCGGTAACAACGACGAGACCTGTGAGGCGTACATAAGAGTATCAGCTCAGATGCACGATCATCTGGCAACTAAGAACAAACCTTGGAACTTCAGAGATTCTGTGGTCTTAAATGACAACGACATGGCGGTGGAGGTAAATAGTCTGAGGAAGGACTGCGTGATTGGAAGTTCCCGGAGCAGGTGGAGGAGAAGACCTGGGGAGCTAGTCGTCTTCCGAGGGGGGAAGTGAGATTTTATGCTTGTCCTGAGAGCCCCTAAGAGTTGATGAGGTCACTGTCGAAATTTTCCAGATCGAGTGCTTCAGATCGAGTGTCTTCACTGGGGCGACCCTCTATCCATTCGTTCAGATCTGACGCTTAATTTTCAAATGAGCTCCTACAAAAGCGCGGTTAGTAACTCCTTAGTCAATCGACAGAATGAAAGTTGACGAGGCCACCGTCGATTGAGGTTACACGGATCATTGCTGTAAGGGCAATCCCACACCGCTCAGTGTTAGATCTTGCGAACGCTTCAAGCATATGTGCATTCACTACTCAATACGCAACGTCAGATGAGTCAGAGTATGCGAGTCGTTTGCTGTATGTGTGGTGGGGTAAGCGCGAACAATGTTGCCCAGGGATCGCTCAGGTGAACATGAGCGGGGAACGACCCTTGATCATGATATTAGTAGTCGTAACAGGCATTATCGGGTACCGCCACGCCGCGCCGCAGCACCAGTAAGAGAATGTTCCATCATGGCTGTGATACCGGTACGTATAACCTACCACATGTGTGGTACAACTGATACGACGTTTCGGATGATCGATCTTCCACGTTTCCGTTACATAGACCAGCGTTCTGAATTTACGCACCGCCCCAGCAGCCCCCCGGCGGCAATGAAAACTATCGGGCTATCCTTGTTCGAATTTCGAGGTATGCCAATAGCGGTACTATTTGCAGTGAGAACCTGCTATATGACGTCGGAGCCCCACCAGGGTCTACATACCAGACTACTCACAAACTACGCAAGAGACTTGTCCCCAATCCCATTCGTCAGTGGATAGAAAAAAGCTGTCACATGCACGTCCACCGGTCGGCGAATCTAAAATAGCAGGAGGAACAGCATACCAGTATCATCTGGGCAACTGCGAGGGCGACGGTGACACCTAGAGGGTGGACTGAACCCCTATAGCTCTATTGAATGTCCTGCATAGGTTCTCACTCCACTCAAGGACTAGAAAGAGGTCCCGGCGAACATGTAAGTGCCACGTGGAGTGAGGGTGACGCGTGACGGCCAGTGACTCCCCTGTTTTTTTTTTTTTTTTCACCGTGTTTGGGGCAGGCCCCTTCGTAGACAATTGACGCCGGTCAAGGTCACGTGAATACAACCCAAATAGGGGTGCAGTTAAAGCAAAATAGGAGATCGCCAAATGCCGGACACTAAAACAAGACGCTTTCAGCCACCGGCTCCAATCTTCGTATGGTGCGGGGTAGGTTGCAACCCGACTCCGAGAGCCAATTCGAATTATACGAAGCGACAGTGGACCCACACCAGAGTTCCGGCAGACACACACAGAGTTTCTCACTCGCGCGTTGGTGGCGTTCCAGTTCTAGACTGGAAAACCAACTGGCCATACGGTGCACGACAACAAGGTATCCGATAATCCATTCAACTCAGTTTAGAGTGACGGCGGGCGCGTGTCTCAGACCTGTTCCCCACTGGCCTCTTCAACTTCCGTTTTCTTCGAACTCCCGCAACACCCGTCAGAAGAGCAACAGGGGCTCGGCACACTTTTCGTGTCTCCGGGTTTCTCCGTATCCGATGTCTCCGGTGGCACGGGTGCAGTAGGCTTCGCCGCGTCCTTGGAATGACACCCCGCACAACACCCCCCGTCGAAATCCTTGCTGCGTGTCCACCGGACCGCCTTGATCCCCTGCCATCCGAACAACAGACTGATCGCGATCGCCGCCGCCGCATCCAGCCACCATCCACCTTTCCATATCAGATAGATCAACGACGCGACGACCACGACGACAGAGAGTTGCATGCAGCAAAGCGTGCAGAGGGCTTCGCCGTGGAGCGCACTCGAGTCGAGAGCGCGGGCGAGATAGCGCTTGGCAAGATAGAGAAGTAGCATGACACCTGTAGAGGTTGAAGCGATGACCAGGGCAGGAAGGGTGGTCGTAGGATGGTCTCGTGCTGCGAGAGAGGCAGCGGATGTGCCGATGGCAGCAAAGGTGAGAGAGATCAGCATCACGCCAATGGTGGCCGTTGCGATGCGTTCAATTCTGTGACGATGAGGAGATTTGCAGTGCAATGTAAACAAGTCTGTTCATCAGGAGGCAGAGGGAGAAAGGTTCACCGAATAATTTTGGGAGGCGACTTGCTACTGCCCTCGAGTTCGTTGCATGACTCGTCGACGCTGAGGAAACGCCAGGTGACGAGAAGGTCTGAGATGACCTCCACTGCAGACTGAAGACCGTAAAAGACGAGTGCGTGCGAGGCCGATTCAGCGCCGAAAACGATGGACAGAGTACCCTCTGCAGCATTGTAGAACACGCTGAAGATGCTGATCGCTATCGCGCACCGCTGCAAAACGCGGCGGCTCAGCATGGTCGATGAGGGATGACAGGGAGATAGAACAGGCTCAATTTATCTGATTCGGACTTCCGTGGCGATAGACCCTAGGCCCCCTTGATCCTGTTGTGGGGCACATGAGCGAGGCTTGTTGAGAGTATAGGATGGGGGTGCATTTAAGTCAGGGTAAGGGACTCCACGGTCCACGATTTCAACCCCCCTGGCCAGAACACGCGACACAAATGAATCAACCCTGACCGGTTCAACATTCGCGAATTCGAACGGGCAATGCTAGATAACTGCACTCCATATGTGCATCGACGAGGAGCGGCCAGTAATGCGATGAGAACATATCTTAGTGCAAGTGTCTCGTACCCGCCTATGTCATACCACGGTGCGCTGTCCATTCGTCCGTTCTCTCCGTGCGTCTCAGCCCTCGTCAAGTGTAAGCCAGGGTGGAAAGGTTTCTCCGTTGGATCGTTGCCAGTATATGCTACTACCCCCTCCCCTTATGCCAGGCACGACGACCCATTTATGCCTTCCACGACCAAACGGTTTGACATTGACGTCGAAAAGGCCACTGCTGGCTCCTCGCCATCTCTTTCCCACTATTCCCCCCGAGGCCAGCAGCCGTCCCCCACGACTACCTCCGCTGCAGGTGACACTGACGAAAACGGGCAATTCTCTGCCTGGTTTCACTCCCTTCACTATTTGCTTTTCGGACGGCCGCGTCGCCCCAATATTCCATCCCTCCCTCAGTATATCTAGCGTCGGCCCAGTCCCGCACAATGTGCAAGTGTCGCGATCATCTGGTGATGTCCACCTCACGGTCCAAACTCGATATTCTGCTGCCTTTGGTGCTTGCCGATTTCGTAGCGTCTACGCTTTGTTCTATTCTTCTCTTTCGCTGTGCGCAAGATCGCACAGCTTGACGTCGCAACGAACGTTTTAGAAGTCCTTTTCACGCAAAGCCATGTTTTACCTTGACTGCTCACTCGTTCCAGCTGGTGTACTTTGGCGATCGTACCAAAAACATTCCAAAAATCATACCAGATCTTTCTGCTTTCCACTCGTTGTACATATGGTTTACCCGCGTGTAGCTTTTGTGACATCGCAGAAGATGGAGTATTGCAAGCTGACTGGTAAACATAACGCAGACTGCTTTAGCAGGCAAGGCCGATATCGAACCCCAAGCTGAGACGACACGTTCCGCTCATTTTTTTGTAACCACGTACCACGAATAAGAAATAGATATACAAATCAACATCCAATTCTACATAGATCTACTAGTCTGCTTGTACACTACACGAGAACGAACACCCCTTGAAAGTCCTTCGCTATGCTCCCCTGGCAACCACTGACGGGTTCTGGCAAAAGTTCTGTAGTCGCCACGATAATTGCATCCACCGGCACCGTATCCTAAGACTTGATCTCCTGGGTCAGGATTGTGAGCGACTCCGATGACAGCGCGAGCTGCAATAGATGGTCCCCGATGTCCCCGGTACCTGGTCATAGCTGGTCGCCAGCTCTGGCTGGCGCCCCAAAGCTACCCTGAGACTAGATCAGTAACCAGTGACACGACAGAAAAAAGTCGCTCACCGCAGGTGAACGAGAACGGTCTTTGCAGGATATCTGCCGCAATGACCAGCCCGCTCCGCTTGGAATCGCCGCTATTCTTCTCCTAGGCGGGAAACGATTGAGCCCAGGAAATGGTGTCCAGGACCCACTGGATTGCGAGAGAGCATAACGCTCGTATCTTGACGAGCCGGCTCGCTGTCGATGGTGTGTGCGACGACTGCGCCCGTCGACTAGTGTTACCGTATACCGTTTAGCATTCGCTTTTCAATTGGAACTAGCGACGTACCAATGGCCATGGACCAAACAGGTATCACCATCGTCGTCCGCTTCGTCCTCTTCGTCGGCGAGGTAGCTTGAGTCGTCGTCGGCGACTTCAGAAGATGAATCGGAGTGACTTGAAGATGCCTGAATGTCCATTAGCCTCTGGTATGGAGCAGAATCTGCAAGCGAATCGTCGTCCGAGAGGTATGCGGAGAAGTTTGGGATGGGGATGGCGAGCTGTCGCTTCGCGTCCGATAGTAGCTTGTCGATCTCGTTTTGCCTCCTTGACTCGTCCTCGGACGTCCATTCTTCTTCTTGGCTCGAATGATACGAGAACCTGTCGAATTCTCGTTCGAGGTCCGAGTGAGAGAACTCGGCCGGTTGCGCGGACGACTCTGGGTGTGGGGAGAGGAATGTAGGAACCTCCTCGCCGTGCCGGTCGTTCGGAGGGGCGGCGGTGTTGACGGAGGAGGACGACGGATTGGCGGACGCTGATCCGTCAACGAGGGGCGCAGGTGTCGGGGGAGAGGGGGTGGAAGGCGGATCGGCGGGCACCCCGGCAGGCTTGGCTAGCTCGAGAAGGAGCTTGAAGTCCTCCATCGGTGACACGACCTGTCGAGCGAACAGTGCTTTCGACTTCTCGAGGTCCGATCTGAGTATGACCAAGCACCGCACTGTAAATGAGCCTCCTTTCGGTGAGCGGTGAATACGGAGCTACAGCGGGGTGAGTTTTCAAGAGAGTGCGACAAAAAGATATCATTATACGTACGAATGACCTCGCCCCCGGAACGCCAGCGTTCCTCTGGCCCTGCTCGGCAGGAGGGTTGGTAAGCGCAGCGCCCGATAAACGAAAGAGATCCCCGACAGAGGCAAATTTGAAGTTCTTGATTGAGAAGACCATGTCGAAAGGCAAGTAAAGGCGAGAGAGAGTAGGGTACGGCAAAGACAGGAGCGAATGGAGAGAGCGGGCAGCGTATGTCGATCAAAGGGAAGACTGGGGAGGCCACAATCATGGGCTTGTTGGAATGCTACGACGTCATGACATGATGACATCACCGAGAGTAGTAGAGACTTGTCCTGCTATGGCCGGATAAATGATCGAGGCACAATGGCTAGCTGGGGGTCAGGCGAACCAACGTGGACGGGGACAGAAAACGCACCTGAGCCAGCCATGCGATCCAGAAACCAGCACAAGCATCCAAGTCGACCAGAGCGGCTCAAGTCATGGCCTAGACAAGTCAGCAGGACAGGATTGACCTGTTAGGGTCGCGTTAAGGCCGTACTGGGTAAGTCAAAGTGCCAATTATAAGATCACAACGTGCTTTGGCATGAGCCGAGGAGGTCACCATTGAAGTCCTCAAGACCGCTGGCAATTGTAGGTTGATGCTGGAGGAGCTACGTGAAAACGCCTCTTGATCATCAGAGGACCTTACCTGACTTCGTGCAGTTTTTCAGTGGATCCTGATGACTGTGTGCTATGGAACTAGCCTACCTGGGCCCTTGTAGTAATCGGTAAGCGCGACGCCGTTCAATACTATCACAGATTTTATTTTTCGTACACATGTAAGTGCTAACCGAGCAGGAACAGTCCAAGTCGATCCTGTAAGTAAACACCAAGCGTCCGCGTCAGGCCTAGCACTGGCAGGTCCATACGTATGATCTGCCGCAGCCTCCATGAAGACACTTGCATTAAGGTATGTTCCATCACAACAAATGCATTTTTGATATACTCCAGTATACTACAATATCATGTGATATCATGCCGTCAGAATTTCTTTGACATATCAGAATTCACTGGTTGTTATTTTTCAATATCAAAGCACGCACTT
>JBBPKP010000049.1:6955-18358 GCA_038089335.1 Boletellus aff. obscurococcineus | reverse complement strand
TGTGTTCTCAGACCAAAATGAATGATGATGATTCCAGTAAATCGCGATTGCATATACATTATCACAGGGCCATTGGAGTCGAAACCGTATGAGAGAAAAGAACAATCAAGTCCGAGAGCAATGCTAAGAGAGAGACGAGAGCGAGCGCAAAAGTATGTGTAACGTAGGTTGCCTCTAGGGAGGGTGTGGCTATAAAAAAGATAGTCGGGCAAAAGTGACATGTCCAATAAGCGTTCACTGACGCAGTTATAATACGATAGGAGAGAAAAGAAGCAGCATCCAAGAGACAATCTTCCTCGCAAGTAATTTCACTAAATCCACAGGTCCGTCCTTCCTCAGGTGTGGCTCAACAACACCCTGTCGATTGCAGCATTGATCGTCGCTTTCCTTGGCGTAAGGTCCATCCCGAACCGCTCCTCGAGCAGCCTCCTAATCTCCCGCTTGGTCACCGTGTTCAGGTCAGCTGTCCTCAGAATTTCTTCGACACTTCGCTCGAGGTCTGCATCACTTGGAGCGCCTGGTCCATAGTCCACAGGTTGCAACGGACTCTGCACAGTTGGCATGTCAAAGTAGTTTGTCGGCGGCCGCGAACCCATGGTTTGCGAAGCATACAGCAGGCCCACATCGCTCAAGGGGCGGAGTTGTGACATGGGCGTGCCGCGGCCAGATTGGTATCCCACAGGAGGTAATATGCCGAACTGTTGCGATGGTGCGGGAGAGTGGCTGCGGGGTTCATAGAACGTCTCATGTCCATACAACGAGGTGGCACGAGATTCAGCATAGCCCTCTTTGTACTGACGGCCAGGTGCCCAGGAACCCATTGAGTGATTCGATTCCTTGTCCCACAGCTCGTTCTCATAGTCGTTCCATGTCTTGAGAGGAATTGCACGGGGATCAAACTTGCCTTCGTCCTATTAAAACGCTGCGTTAATACCAGTCGGGCCCCCAAAGAATGAGTCAAACGCACATGCACGATGATCTTTTTACCGGACTCCCCAAGCACGACACGCGTCGCACCCCACGAGAAGTCGTCCATACGCCAGAAGGAGTAGATGGGAAGCATGAACGAGAAGATGGGAATGGCAAGAATGTAGAATACCATCCAGCCAACCATATCCCACTTGCGTCGAAGGATGAACACAAGTGCTTGAAGACCGTACACAGCTCCGATCATGACGAGCGAGATAACAGGAATAGATCTGCCCTCGGCGGCGACTGAAACGATCAAGTACACGATCTATGTCGTTGACGCGTGAGCGATATGTACATCGCAAGATCAGTCGAGTACTCACGTAAGCAACAGTGACGGGCTGAATCAATGTCGAGACCAAATCCATCATGACGATAAACCTCATGGAAAAACAGCAGAAGCCGCAAAGCTGATCCAAGAACATCAGCTCTCCCAAGTTGTGAACCGTTGAGTTGATCCAGCGACGTCGTTGCGAGAGTAGAATCTTCCAATCGTCTGGAGCGACTGTGTAGGCATGGGCATCGCGAACGAACTGTGTCTTGTGCATCGGGAAGTGCTTCAAGAGGAGCGTGGTCAAGTAACGATCCTCGCCAAGATGGAGAAGGTTCTTCATATGCAGCGTGTCGACACGATTCTGAGAGTAGTCCGAGACCATTTGGTTCGAGATCAATAACGGCTTGTGCGTGTCAGATGTGCGCAGACGGAAAAGAGTGAAGCAACCAGGAAGACAGGTTACAGAGCCGAAAAGCGACTCGAACGCCTTGGCCATGTGATGGGAAATGAAATATTCGTAGACCTGCATCATGGTAATGATGGACTGCTTCGCATTCGATAGTGTCGTCTCGCCACAGACCCCAAGTACCTTCTTGTCGTGAACCATACTACGAGACGTGTCAATGAACAAGGATAATTAGGAGAAAGAGCCGCTCGACGACGCACGCGGAGATTAATCGATTCAGGGAGAATGGGTCCACCGTCGTATCGGCGTCGATCGTGAAAATATATTCGTAAAACGTTGGGTTGACACCGATGACGTTCTTGATTTGGTGGAACATCTCCAACTCCAGCGGGTTCATCGGGGCGTTGAAGTGGACCTATATCAGCCCAGCGCATTAGCCGCCGCAGAAAATCACAGGCACGAAACTTACCTTGTTCAAGAAGTGCATGATAACCATTTGCGAGTCCCGCTTTCCTCTGTTGCCGGGGCGCGACCTTTCAGTTGGCTTGCCAACTTTGACAACCACAAGATAAGGCACGACGTGACCACCGCACTCGTATAATCCCGAGTAGACCTTGCCCATGTTGTGCTGGCGAGCACCTTCACCCAAAGAAACGAAGCTCAATGGCTCGGGATCATAATTGGAGTCTGCACCAAGAATATCGAGTACGATACGAGGTGTCGGTCGATCGTTGCCGGAACCAACGATGTTGCCATCACAGACGACAAGAATCAATTTCCGTTTGTCGTCATACTTGAGTTGCGCGAGGGAGTCGATGGTGCGACGCAGTGAAGTCTCCCCCTCGGTATAACATGGAACTTGACAGATCACAAACTTGTCGTGGTCTTCTGGCGCACGAGGAGAGCCGAGGTTGATCGAAGCAATAAACTTGAACGCGATAATGCTAACCATCATGATTGACAACGCGAGCAGAATATATTGAGAAAACAGACACTGGGGCGAGTTGCGGTTGTCAACCATGCCGATAAGGAACAAGTTTCGAAGGCACGTCTTCTGGGCGGCTAGCGTTCCGGAATCGATGTTGAGATTGTTTATCTGCTTCGTCAGGTCCTGGCCAGAGCTGTACTTGAACACGTTGACGAGGGAGTTGTCCATGAACTGTGCATCAGTGCCAGAAGGTGCCACTTCACCGGCTGGTGCCCGGACAGCAGGACCGTAGTTGGCATAATCAGTCATATCATAGACCAGTCCTTCATAGACACCGAGTGCACGTCCAGAGTTTGCCATGCTGGATAACTCTTTCGGAGTATAACCCATATAGCCCACACGGTTCTTCCAGCGCATGACGGTCATGCTCTCGAAGTACCAGTCGGGACGAGAATCATTAGTGGTTGCACGGAAGTCATGATATTGCGCATTAGGATCCGTGACGTTCGCCGCCGTGAGTTGAACCCAGGGGCTAACCGAACCGGAAACGCCATTACAGAGGGCGCTGACCTGTCGAGGAGATAAAAGAGTGTAAGCCAAAAGAAAAGACAACTCACCTGGACCGGGAACAGCGCGGAAGCATCCACGCCACCGTACTGCTGCATGATCGTTTTTGTGGGGATGACGTTTATGATTGACTGGTGCGTCGAAGCGACTTGAGTGAGATCGAATACCTCGCCCCGAATCGCGGTATAGACGTTGTTCGGATTCTGGGTATAAGAATGGGAAGCGAGTTCCGACCTGGAGTAGACGTGTTCTGTCGGACAGATAACAATGCCGAGAACTGCAATGACGAAAACTGCACAAGCACAGATAAACCAAATGATCATGTTGAGAGCAAGTTTTTCTCTCCATGCTTGACGGACGTCTTGGCGCTTCATTCGACCGAACCACTTGAGGAAAGGAGAGGGTATCCACCAGGTCAGGAGCCAGCAAAGCAAAACCCAGCGTCGACGGGCCGAGGTTTCTTTGACGACCTCGGTGGTCTCGTTCTCCATAATCTCACCCGCCAATGCCTCTTTGGCAACTAGGCCTTCTTTATCGGCGTTTTGGAACATGTTCCTGGACGGCGCATAGGAATCAGAGCCGTAATTGGAGTTCGTCTCTTCCCGATTCGATGTAAGCCGACTCCGATTATCGAAATCATCGGAACGGAAAGACTTCCGGTCCTCGTATTCGTCGTCATAGAGATCCCCACGGTGGAGTGGAGCGACGTTGGATACTAGGGGCGCATGGACCTGAGAGCCCGCTTGACTGAAGGGGTCGGCGTAGTCTTCCGGGGTAAGTCCTGGGGATGCATAAGGAGCATATGGATCGCCAATTGATCGGACATCTAATCCCGCTTCCGCCTCCGCATCACGGAGGCGATTTCGTTTCTGCTCCTCCACATCGAGGGCGCGGATACGGTCTTCGAGAGAGTGGAATGCTGCTTGAGAGAGGAAAACCTTGGGATGCATAAGAATCAGGTGATTTACTATAAATAAATTTGCGGGAGTTACCTTGTACTGGCCAAGAACCATATCGGTCTCTGGTAAACCGAGGAAGGTCCTTGTCCGCTCGACCTTCTCCCTCGGTGAACCATCCATAACGCCCATTTTCGCCATCGGGTCCTTGTACCGCGCGAAAAACTCGTCGGGGGTCAACCCCACCTCAAAGACGTTCACATTCCGTTTCGACACCTCGGTCAAACCCATACTTCGGATCTGGCCCTTGACGCTCCGTCCCTCCAACTGATTCGGTAGCTGCGAGTCGTTGGGGTTCACGCAAAAAATGAACCAGGACTGCGAGTCAGCAAGCGTCTCAAAAAGAGTGTCCAAGGCAGCTCTGAACTCCCCGGCCACGCATGGCGTCGCACCGGCGGAAGGGTTTGTTGTATCTTCATCCTCCCGGTCTTGTTCGTTGACACCGGCATCTTCGCGGAGCGTCGGCATCCTCTTAATTGTTCCTTTGCGGCGCGTTGAAGGAGCGCGCATGGGTTTGACCGTCTGCTGAGCCGAAACGATAGTGTCTTCGTTCTTGGGGTGCGCTTGAGTTGCGATGGCCTTGCCAGAAAAGAGGCCCTTGATGAAAGGGTTGGCCGACCCGGCTCCCTCCGCGCCATCAGGAGAACCAATGCTGGCGCCACGCAAGAGAGAAACAAAGTCTGGGTTAAGGGAGTCCAAGTTGCGATCAAGGAAGCCCTCAGAAGAGTAGGTAACCGGGCCGTTGAAGTGGTTAACCGTGAATGTTGGGAAACCCGAGCGGTCGATCGCCCCAACCTTGAAGGACGAATGGTTGCCCCACCGCTTGCCGAAGGCCTCCACCATCGAGTGATCCGTCTTCTTATGCGATCGACGAGCCTGGTCATCCATAATGTGGATGAGACCACCAGGCTTGTTTTGCAGGAGTCGAATACATTCGGCATTGTCGAAGTAGGGTACCGAGGGAACAAAACGAGAGATACCTTCAGTTTGGTATTCATCGACGTGGGACTCGAAGATGCGTTTCTGGATAAAGTTCTGCAGACGTTCGTTGGCAAAATTAATGCAGAACTGGTCAAGGGAGTTAGGTCGGCTGGTCATGTTTTGCGGACCCGGAAGATCGAAAAGACCAATGAAGGTGTCAAAATCATCACGACACAGGCGTTGGTTGATATGTTCGTTTAGCCAGGCGAACAGAAGGGAGTAGAGTGTCTTCGCAAGGTCGTCACGATTGTCAGAGGCGCTGTCAGGGTCGAGGAATACAGTGCACAGTTCCTTCTTGACAAGCTTCGTCTTGTACGATAAAGCGGCTTCAAGAGCAGAAGACTGTACGCCGAGGAACTCGGCGACGATGCCGAGAACATCTACATTGCGGACCACTGCGGCGTCCATATCGCGACTACGATCAATGGTAAAATCCAAGTTGCCGAGATGAAGGATTGCCGCAACAAGCTGGCAGGTTTGGGCGACATGGCGCTTGGATAGCCCAACAGCTTTGAGTGCAGATTTCAGCTGCTCGAAGCGATTGGCGTCGTCGTCACGAACACCGTTGGTGCGAGCACCAGCACCAGCACGCTGGCCGAGGTACCGGTATTGGGTCTTGTCAGAAAGATGCAGGTGTTGACGTTCCTCAGATGACGCGCCAGCCACAAGATAGTAAAAGATATGGAAATTGCGCTCGCCCGAAGGCACAGCCGCCACCCGGTTGCGTTCGAGGTAGTAGTCCAATGATTTAATTCCACATAGCCGGCCTTTATCGGTAAACTGGAGTTCAGTGTATTTCCCAAAGCGGGACGCATTTGGATTGAAGAGGGTCCGAGCGTTGCCGAAGGATTCAATCACAAACTCTGCGGCAGGGACCTGGGTGGCGAGTTTGGACCCCTTCTTTCCCGGATTGGATACAGACAGCTCAAGGAGCGTCTTGATGGCAAGGCGACGGCTTTCAGACTTTCCACTGCCAGTTTCGCCACTAGAAAAAATTAGGCTCAGTGAACTATCCATTAGCCGCCGACTGAGCCATACCTGATGATGAGTGACTGGTCCTGGGTAGTACGCCTCATGTGGTAGTAGGCGTTATTCGCGAGCTGGAAGACATGAGGGGGGAGTTGTGCCTTGTTCTCCCCCGTGTCCCGATAGTCTGCGGCGTATTTTTGAAGGACGGAGTCGGCATTTGAAGGGACATATTTGTGGGGGTTCACGGCGACAAGGGTAGAGGAGCCGATGCTGGTGTAGATGTTGTCCGACATGAAGCGCTCGCGGAGGCAGCTGACGATGACATCGTCTGAGATGGGAGAGAGGCTCGCGAGGTCAGTGACGCCCTCGAGCCTCTGCTGCAGGCTCATCCCCGTGGACTGCCTGTGCATGAGGTGCAGTCGGAGAGAGCAACGAGGAGGTCAGGGGCAGGGAGAGAATGCAAAGGAAAGAGGGGAGCAGGGAGGGAGAACGTCGCTGCGAAGAGAGAAGGGAACGAGGCAGGCGACGGAGCTGGTGGGCGGCAAGCCTGGAAAGACTCGGCTATTAATATTTCGGCTAACTTTGCACTCAGTAAATCTTTTCCCACGCAGGGCACATTCTCAATTCCGGTCGAATTGGACAGCCGGGAGGGTGAATAAGAAGGGAGGAAAAAAAAAAGATACAGCGAAAGGAATCCTTCGCCGAACATGCGCACGGTTCTGTGAATAAAACATTGGGCAAATACCCTGACCAAAAAATGGGCCTCACTGGGAATCGAACCCAGGTCACTTGCATTTACGATAAGCCCAAAGCAAGTATCGTACCTCTGGACCATAAGGCCGCTATGCGAGTGGTGTCCATTTATTGATATCAGTAGGAGAGGGTGGCTAACAGGACGATGCGGCTACCTGTGCCCGTCCCCTATCCTGAGCCACACCTTTCGTTCGCTGTCGATATGTTTTCGGACCTGAGCCATAGCATTCTCTCCTGTGGCACGCCCTTTCCCATTGATGCCCACGCGGATGGAGACCCTCTTATGCCACTCCACTTCGATGACCTACTTGACATTGCACGCGAGTTCGAATTCACCCGCAAGATCACGCACATCTGGCCATGCGAAGAACCCAGCATGTACCCCGAGACAGGATTGGAGGATATACTCGCCACAATCGTGCCCACGCCAAGCGCCGAAGAAAGCCCTATGCTCCGTCCCGCGTTGTCAGCGCATCTTGATCCTGTTCCCCTTCAAGAGTCCGACTTGCAGAGTTCGATCCTAGCGCACCCCATCCCATATGAACGTGGGACCACCTCCGAAAGTCTTCTATGTCTCCCAGAGGACAACGGTCCGGACTCGGCCAAAGCAGAATATCCGATCGCTTCGATGCTCCGAGGATGGTCCCCTCCGAATGAATGCCAATTCCTCGACCTCGATGACAGTCTTATATACCCCCAGTCAGTGGATGACATGTGTGTTTCGCCCTGGCTAGCAACGTTCGTCGCTCCATCCCCAACGCAGCTCGTGGGGATCAACCAGCCGTCCGCACCTATTCCGTCACAGGTGTCAGTAACAGTGCCCAAGGTTCCATCTGCGAGCACAGCCGACATTGTCCCTAGTCGGAACGTCGCACCGTCCGTACTTCTGTCGGGGCAATCCGGCACTCCTGAGCCAGTGCGAGCTGGGTCCGCCGTGCAAGTCAACACGAACGTGCCAAGTCAAACGGCCACAACACCTCGTGGGAGGACACCGAAATCCCGTGTACACCTGTCTGCCACCCCTGCGACGAGCGGTCCTTCCGCGGCGAAGTACGCCAAGGCTCCTAGAGGCGGGATCCCGCCCCACATTGCGCGCACCGTGACAAAGGCAAATATCCTCCGGATCGAGAAAGAGCGCAAGTTCATGCAGGCGGCTTTCTCCAGTACGACCACGAGGGGAGGGAAGACACCAAGCGTCCTTCGGAGAGCAATCAGGACGGAGAGGCTGTGTGGTGGCGGGAGTGACAAGGCACCATTCGATTACGGCGACGACAAGAAGAGCGGCAAAGCTGCAAAGAGGGTGAGGACGTGAGCAAGTGGTGAGGGTGGTAAAGTTTGCATACCAGTTTTTCATCGTTTTCGGCTTCCCGCTTTTCAAGGTACTTGTGTGCATTTCGTTCTCCTATGGTTCATGCAGATGTAAATGTCTTCGACTTTGTTATCTATAGCCTGCAGGCAGTAATAACCCTCAGAAATGCATCGTTGAATATGAGTTGTTCACAAGACATACCATCGCACAGAGTAATAGTTCCGGCGTTTATCATCCGATGAGTAGGATGTGCCGATTTCCACAGTATGAACCGACTACCATGCCAACTCGTTAGAGCAGCGAGATGCTAACTGGAACAATTGTTCGACGTCGGGAGCCCCCTCATGCAGACATATTCACTCACTTTATCGACTGTGACGAACCAAGATCCCTTTTGGTACCCGACCCCAGTGCGTGGAGTGCAGCATGCGTGGGAGCGACTCGCTCGCAAGTGTCAGCAAAACACCGTTTCGAACCGAAGACGACTGGGGGAGCACTTGAACGAGTGGTCGACGTGGGTGGCGGTCGTGACCATAGAGCCCCGAACGGAAAGCGAACGAGCTCACAGTGCACGCCGGCCCGATCCGATCGTCACGGTCCGCAAGCATCCTCGTGCGCACCCTTTCCTCTGCCCCCAACTCCCCGCTTGACTTCAAAGTCATCGTCCGATACGACAGAAGTTGCGCCGACCTCAATAACGACTTCACCGACTCCATCGCGTCATTGTGTCGTTGATCACTTGCGCATAACACCCCCGTATCTCGCTGATGCACCATGGTCGGTCGGATGATGCAGGATTCAGTGGTTTCAATCACGCATGTGTGTGCTAGCTGTCAAGGGTGGAGGATTATCTGCTCATCTACGGCACCTCTGATGGGCGACGTCGTAGCGGATTTGATGTTTTCACTGTCGTCCACCGTACTCGAATCAACGCATGTCGGGCTGCAATGTCGGTCCCGACTGACAAGGTGATCCACCCAGCGTCTGCTGAGAAATTAATGAGTCTGGAGCAGGGAATCGGTTTCCAGTTGCCTTCATACCGAGCCATCGCATTGAGCACCCTTTCCCGCTATTTTCTCTCCGGCAATTTGCCGTGCGCAGCACTTTTGTGTCGAGCTGACGACAGTCGGATGATGCTTGTCGCTGGAGTGGCTCACATCGCATCGAGAAAAGTAACGTGGTGGTGATGAGCACTCGTCTGCCCTGCGGCTACACAACTACGCCGACTGCAGCAGCCCCCTGGATCGAGGGGTGGACGGCAGTCGCTGCAGATACTAATGGCAGATGACATAGATGTTATGTGCAGGTGCGAGAAACGACCAGCGCAACCTAACAAGATCTCCGCAGTTGCAACATCTGCTCCGTCGCCCGTGCGTTGGGTCTACCCCAGTGTACGATGCGTGGAAATCTCCACTGGTAGATATCCCGCTCACAGCTGCCCATATGTCGGAAGGCATGCAATTCCACTGCGGCACACACGTACCCATTCCGACGCGTTTCTACACATTTACCTACTTCACTCCCTCCCGACCCTCACCCACCGATATACACGCTTCTACCCACATCTTTTAAATTATTCCCCTCCTCATACAAAAGGTTCAAGGACCTGCGTGACTGTAGAGACATTATATCTGTGCATGCTCATCGCTGCTCTGTCGTTCCCCGCAACCCCGTTGTCCCCCCCGGCAGTCACCTCGTTTGCCACGATCTCGCGTAAACATGTGGGCTGGAGTGGAGCTAGACGAGCCCAATTGCCGGTATGAGAACAGTCCGAGAGGGCAGGGAACTCGGAGGACGTTGTGTCGTTGATGCAGCATCGTGCGAGAATGCCGGCTGACAGCGGGAAGTAGACGAACGCACTGGTTGAGATGAAGCTGGGCCAGTACCTTTGTGCGAGTGTGGACCCGTTGGCCGCGTACCAGTGATAGCGCTTGGGCGTGCCGTCGTCGTCGTCGAGGTGGACCCATACCGTTGACTGCACTGCCGTCGCTGTAACACCACGCAAGATGGCAATGCCAGGGAGCACCGTCCTCGCCGCCGTTGTGGTGGCGTTCATGGACCATGGTGCGCCGTCGTGTCGGAGCCGGGTTGTGCGAGCACGTCGAGGACGCTATGTTGGCATCGTGTCGTCCGTGTCAGCTTGAGATGGGGCGAGGGCGGGGCGAGGCGAGGCAAGCGTCGCTGTCATCGTCATGGTCCTATAGCGTCAGCCAAGGCATGTTCTTGTCGTCATCGCCGTCGTCTTTGCAGCGGCGCCGTTGCGCTGGCCATAGCATACCATCTGTGATGACCGTCTTCTTCGCGGCCGCATGGCGTCGGCGATGGGCTGCCGCCGCCTTCGTTGTGGCGCCGTGGCATTGATCGTGGCGCGTGTCGCCCCATGACCGTAGGTAGGTTGGAGTGAACGCTGTAGTGTCATCGCGTCAAGGTGAGAGGTGTGGTGTGTGTGAGGACGGTGATAGGTTGGGGCCACTAGGTATCATCAACGACGCAACGACATCATATTACTGACACCACAACGTCAACATCACGGCCCTATTGTGGTTGGAATGGGCACTGGTGTAAGCGGGCGCGTTGTCACCTCGTCCACTTAGAGACCGCGTGACTTACCTGACGCTAACCCACATATTTGCGTGACATTTAGTGCCCGCTGTCAAGTGTGCCTGTGGGTGGTGTGCAGTGTGTTGTAGGCGAGGGCGTGACGGTATCTGTGGCATTGTCGCGGGAGCTGCCGACCACGATGGCGAACGGGTGGGGCATCATAATCGCTGCGACCTCGTCATGGCACTCACGGATCGTGGACTTCGATATCCGTTTTCACAGGTATCATCGCTCACCTACTAACAAGTTGGGTTAAACACGACCGGCGGTTCCGACACCACCGTTAAAGCCTGATATATTCCATTGTCTGGCTGCAGGACATATTGCTGTATTACTTGCATTTTGTACATGATGAGCATGCCCCCCAGAGAGTCGAGCAAAGGCCGTGCGTAAGTCAGCAGACACGTGCAGTCCGGAAAAAGATGAGAAACTACGAGACCACAACACCCAACCAGACTCGATGGGTGAAATAGCCCCGTAAGATCTGCAACACGAGAACAAGGCCAAAAGCAACCCGCATGAGATTCGGAAGGAAAAAAAAGTAAAATAAATATTGAGACCCGTAGGTCTACCACTCCGGAAAAGCGTGTCATCCTTGTGCAGGGGCCATGCTAATCTTCTCTGTATCGTTCCAATTTTATCGTGTGCAACCCCGAAGGGTGCAATTGAGGATGTCTGTGCAAGGTTGCG
>JBBPKP010000047.1:2460-14793 GCA_038089335.1 Boletellus aff. obscurococcineus | reverse complement strand
CTCCGAGTGATATAGCGCACGTCTCGAGTCCCTTCTGCTTGCATTTCCCTTGGATCGCTCTGCATTACCACATCCAGTGTATTATAGTTGGGACATTTGTATGTTACTATGCACGCTTCACATATGAGTGCTCTCCTAAAGCTTTCGTATTTATCGGTGCTGCCGTTTACATTGGTACAACACACCGTATGATCCTGCCGACACGCTTGGCGTATTGCCGTGATATTCTCCAGCATAGTTAGACGAGCCATGCAGGGGCAGTGATGTGTGTACATTGCACGCCCGCTCGTACCGAGCCAAGCGAATCATCAAAAAATATTACACAGCTTAGGGGTCACTTTGAACCGCGTAGTTTTGCAATGACCAACAACCGTTGGTGACATCGGTGACAGGTGAACGCGGAGAGGGCAATTACCACCGCCGCCGACTCCTTTCGGGCCAGTGACTTTTTCCACCAGATCTGGATGACGGTCCGGCCAGAGAAAAGCCATCCCTGATATGGAAAGAAACGAAAGCGAGTGCGAGTTTAATTTGCGCCGAGAGCGTAAAGATAGGGAACTGAGCAGGGAAGGAATTGCAAATAGGAACTCCCGCTCCGCCGCTTGTGAACGAGCGAGGAAGACGACAGCGCAGAAAGGGGTGCTGTACTTACAAGCCAGTTTCCAAGTGTGTTGTCCGAGACTTCCGCAATGCGCCACAGAACCGTGCTGACTCACCTGACCCGTACGTGTGCGCCTCAGTATTTTTGTCCTCGTGTCCGGTGTATTGAAAGCAACACCTAAATGCGTGGTATGACAAAAAAGGCTTCGGAGAACGGAGCTCTAAGATAGGTAAGTGTACACAAGTGGTGTCGCTTTGTTGGTGCCCGCCGCCGGAGCGGCCGCACTACCACGTTCCGGCGACGTGATCTCAGAGTAGGAACGTGTGCTGCGGTGTGATTGCTCGATAGACGATTCATATCGTTGGTAACACGTACCGTATCTGCCGACGACGTCTTGGTTCTTCGCGGCCCGAAGAAATACCGTACATGAGTGAATGAGGCCACTGGGAACGTCGTTGGCGCGAATCAGCAGGCGGCCTGTGCGTCTCGTCGTGACCAGCAAACACGTCTCGCCGGTGCATTGAAGCCATGACCATCATGCACATTGCGGATTTCGGCTACTAGCGCTTGCGAGATATCAACCAAACAAGTAGCAACAGAACAAACACGTTCGCCGAGCACGACGTCGGGCTCGGGACCACCGCCGTCCGCCATGGCCTTCGCGTCGAAGAAAGAGGAAGAAAGCGGCCTCAGCTCTTACTACAACAACAAAACTACAATCATCCAGGAAGCTCGTGTCTTCAATGATTCGCCCATCAGCCCCCGGAAGTGTAGGGCCCTCCTCACGAGGATTGTCTACCTCCTTTATATTGGCGAGAACTTCAGCTCGCAGGAGGCCACCACGTTATTCTTTGGCACCACCAAGTTGTTCCAACACAAAGACGTAGGTCACCGACCCCCGCCGCCTTGGGAAAGTTAATCGTGTGATGCCCAGAGTGCTTTGCGGCAAATGGTGTATCTCGCGATCAAGGAGTTGGCTACCACAGCAGAGGACGTGATCATGGTTACGAGCAGTATCATGAAGGACATGCAGCCAAACTCCGAGGTCATATACAGGCCAAACTCGATCCGTGCACTATGTCGAATCATCGATGTGAGGCCCACTATCTTGATGCTACAGTGGTGGGCTCACCCTTTGTAGCCTAGCATGGCACAGGGCGTCGAGCGTTTTTTCAAGGCCGCTATCGTCGATCGGACACCGTCGATATCCTCCGCCGCGTTGGTTTCATCCTATCATCTCTTTCCTAACGCGAAGGACGTCGTGAAACGATGGGTCAACGAAGCCCAGGAAGCGGTTAATGCCAAGTCGTCCCCTTCTTTATTTGGCACCTCTTCGGGCGGTTACTTGAATTTTGGATCCTCGAGTTCATCGAACAGCGGATATCAACCCATACCGTCAACCAGCTACATCACGCAGTACCATGCCCTCGGATTGCTCTACCTCATCCGTCAGCAAGACAGAATGGCGGTCACCAAGATGATCCAACAACTTGGCGGCGGGAAATCTGGCGCTGGCACGACGCTGAAAAATCCGATGGCTCTGTGTATGTTGATTCGGTATGCTGCCAAGGTAATGGAGGAAGACCCAAAGTACGTAGCCCGCTCTGAAATGTCGGAGTCCTGATGCCATGACTATCCAAGTGTACAAAAGCAGATTCTTGATTTGCTCGATAGCTGGCTACGACATAAAAGCGACATGGTAAACTTTGAGGCTGCTCGCGCCATCTGTGAAATGAAGCACGTAACCGCTGTGCAACTAACCAAGCCCATCGCAGGTTAGTTTCCTTTTTTACGATAAAGCGACTTCTTTTTCAGAGTGCCTTCTAGTCCTACAGCTATTTCTTTCGTCTCCTAAACCCGTTTTGAAGTTTGCTGCAACCCGTACCCTTGCTGCGCTTGCCCTGACCCACCCAACAAGCGTAGCCGCCTGTAATGTGGATCTCGAAAATCTCATTGCTGATCCCAACAGGAGTGTTGCCACATATGCTATTACTACCCTCCTCAAGGTAGAATCACGCTCGTCCGTTGGTCTTCTGATGCTTACGGTTCTCCAGACTGGCAACGAAGCGTCGGTGGATCGCCTTATGAAGCAAATTACAGGCTTCATGTCCGAGATAAGCGACGAGTTCAAAGTCATTGTCGTCGATGCCATCCGTTCCCTCTGCCTCAAATTCCCCTCAAAGCATGTGTCGATGCTTGCTTTTCTGTCGGGGGTCTTGCGCGACGAGGGTGGATATGAGTTCAAGCGGGCCGTGGTGGAAGCCATGTTCGACATGATCAAGTACATTGCAGACTGCAAGGAGCAAGCGCTTTCACACTTGTGCGAGTTTATTGAAGACTGTGAATTTACGAAGCTTTCTGTCCGTGTCCTTCACCTGCTCGGCGTCGAGGGACCAAAGGCACCTCATCCCACCAAGTACATCCGGTATATTTACAACCGTGTGGTGCTGGAGAATGCAACCGTCCGTGCCGCTGCTGTGTCGAGTCTGGCCAAGTTTGGAGTCAACGCTATCGACGTTGGTCTGCGCCGTAGTGTGGGTGTGTTACTCAACAGGTTGGTTTTCTCGGTCTTCGCTCGAATACAGTTCATGACTTCTGTAAGGTGCTTGGATGATGTTGACGATGAGGTTCGCGATCGTGCAGCCATGTACGTGCGGGTCTTCAAGGAGAAGCCTCTTGCAGACGCGTACATAAAAGAAGGTATGTCGTTACTGTATACATCTAAATCCGGTTTACGACAGTCACTTTTTGACAGAATCTGTCTTTTCCCTGGCCGCATTGGAATCAAAGCTTGTTGCATATGTAAACGACCCTGCTGCTGCCACACAACCATTCGATTCGACCTCCATACCAAAAATAAGCCGTGCCCAGTTGGCAGCGGAAGCAAGCCGTAAGGACCTGTCATGCTGTATGATGGGAGCCAATCTCATGAAATGTTCCCAGGTCCAAGCGCACTCGACACGATCGCTGTGCCCACCAGAACCAATGCAACCCCGCCACCCCCGACTGCGACTGAAAAGCAGTCCACCTATGCACAGCAGCTGGCCGAGGTTGCTGAGCTGGCGGATTACGGCCCCGTCATCAACAGCAGCGCAAAGCCGGCGCAGCTAACTGAGACAGAGACCGAATACCAAGTGACATGCGTGAAGCACATATTCAAAGAGCATATCGTGTTTCAGGTACGCAGCAGAAATGGCCCGATTCTATCACGAGACTGATTCTAGACTAGTTTAATGTCTCGAATACCCTCCCTGACGCGGTGCTTGAGCAGGTTTCTGTCGTTATGCAATCCCAGACAGAATCGGGACTCTCCGAAGACTTTATCCTCACTGTTCCCACACTCACGTCAGCATCGTCGCCAGGTATAGTCTATGTCTCGTTCACACGAGACTCGCCAGAAGAATATGTAACGGCATCATTCCAATGCGTGCTCAAGTTTATCAGCAAGGAACTCGACCCTTCAACAGGGGAACCCGAAGAAGAAGGGTACGAAGATGAGTATCAGTTGGAAGAAGTGGAGCTCAGTGCCGGCGGAGACTACATAATACCGAGCTATTCCTCGTTCTCGTCGGAGTGGGATCGACTGCGTTCGGGCGCCGCTGCCACTGAGACATTTTCTCTCACTGCCATGGAAAGTATCAAAGGTGCGCCGAACCATGTTCCTTGATGCGCAGTGCACGGCCATTAACGCACCCGATCGTGGCACCCGTGCATATCATGGTAACGTCGACTCCCAGCTGCCTGCGATTCAATTATCGACATCCTTAACATGGAACCGCTGGGCGGTACCGAGATACCAAGTTCTGCTTCGGTTCATACACTCCAGCTGTCTGGGTTGGTCACGGGCGGGGGCGGAAAGGTGCTTGCGAGATGCCGTATGACGTTCTCGAAAGGGCAGGGGGTCACCCTGGAGCTCGGTGTGCGAGCAGAACAAGAAAACGCGTGCACGCTCGTCGTGTCTGCGATCGGCGGTTGAGTGGAGCTGTTGATAACGTCGGTCTGATGGCCATCATTATATTACGCTGATGAATAAGACCGACTACCGAACGCCGAATCAGCCGTGATGTACGTTGCCGACGAGTCCGTTCCTCGTCCGTTCCGCATATTTATTGAACCACATTACCGGCAAGAACGCACACCATCAGCGAGAACGCGTTCGCTCGCTCGCCAAGAATTGTCCATCGAGCGTGGCGGTGACAGACCCTCCACCGCCCGCAAGCCATCGCGTAGGCCCCAAATACCGGACGACAGCGGCCAGCGCAGCATAGTCGGCCATGCCAGCTCCGCCGCTGCCCACCCCGAGAGTCATCCACGTCAATACCAGAGGTGCGGTCATCCTGGCAGAGGAGTCTCCCGAAGTGCGTGCTGCTTGCGTGGCACCACGTTAGCGTGCTGACGAGCGTCTTACCGAAGACGCGGGACAGCAGAGGCATATACCTGCCGAACTACATCGAACCGGTTTCCCATATTGCCATCGACGTACGCCCGCACCCACGTCGACGCCACGGATTCGACTGATGCCGTCCTAGATCGGTGGCTCTCTCGCAAAAGTGGTCTATTTCACTCGCTCGCCCGAGGAGCCACCGTCGCCGTCCCTCGTTGCCACGCAAGGCAGCTCTTCTCCAAGCAGCCTCTCCGTCTCGGAGCAGCGTTCACCACTCATCCCACCGAGTTCGTCTCACACGCGCAACGGCGCCCTCACCCCGCTCGTGCTCGAATCCCATGGCAATGGCAATCACGACGCCCTCGACACGGATCTGCTGCGCTCCACGATCCTGCAGCGCACCACGCGAGCGCATCACATCCCTGGTGGCTCCATCAACTTTGAGCGCTTCCAGACGTCCAACGTATCCGGTCTGATCACGTTCATCTCTGATCTCATCAGTCGTTCTGCCATCGCCAATGGCGTGTCCATCGAGGAGATGCGCCGCGGAGTCAAAATCGTGGCAACCGGGGGCGGCGCACACAAGTTTGGACGACTGTTCGAAGAGGAACTGTCCGTCGAAGTTCGGCGCGAGGACGAGATGGAGTGCCTGATCGAAGGGATGAAGTTCATGGCCATGATCCCGGAGGAGGTGTACTACTTCTCGGACGAGCTCATCTCGGAGTTCTCCCACCCGGGGACCGCCAGAGGCACGGCGAACGGCGGGGGGAGAGGTGCCGTGACGTCCGCGACGTCTGCCGATCAGCCGATGCTGGAGCGCCCGTCGCCTAACCCGCCCAAATACGCGATCATGTTCGAGCGCGGGGAGCCCTCGGCGGAGCTCCCGTGTTTGCTGGTCAATATCGGGTCAGGGGTGTCCATCATCAAGGTCGATGCGGACGGCACGTTTGAGCGTGTGAGCGGCACGAGTCTGGGCGGTGGTACCTTGTGGGGCCTGCTCAGCCTGCTCACGCCTGCGCGAACGTTTGACGGTGAGTCAGGACCGTGGAATTCCGTCGTCGGCCGACCGTTATTTACTCTTGGCAGAGATGCTGGCCCTGTCGGAAAAGGGGGATAACGCAGCGGTAGACATGCTCGTCGGCGATATTTACGGAACGGATTACACCAAGCTCGGGCTCAAGTCGACAACGATCGCAAGCTCGTTTGGCAAGGTGTTCAAGCATACGGGAGAGGGGGAGGAGAGCGGCGAACGCGGGACGTTCAGTGCGGAAGACATCAGCAGGAGTCTGCTCTATGCGGTGTCGAACAACATTGGACAGATTGCGTACGTGGTGGTGGCAGTTCTCTGGTGTTAGTGTTCTCTGATGGCATCGGTCTCTAGATATATGAACGCGGAAAAGTACGGCTTGGACAGGATCTACTTTGGCGGTTGTTTTATCCGCGGTAAGTCTTGGTTGCCGTGTTCTCGTTGATGCTCATCTCGTCCAGGGCATGCGACGACCATCACTACGCTCTCGTATGCTATACGGTTTTGGAGCAAGGGGCAAAAACGCGCGCTCTTTCTGAGACACGAGGGATTCTTGTACGTGCTTTTTTGAACGTTGTCCTGATTTGGGCATTCACGTGGGTATAGGGGTGCAATTGGAGCATGGATCAAGAACGTTGACACGGAAGAGGTCCAGGTATCCTCATAGTCTTGATGGGACACAGGAACGCTGTGTGGGGAACATGTACGGATTGCCCAGCCCACGAGGCGGCCTAATGGAGACCGGATTTCTCACCGTCGCTATAAATACTCGCATGCTCTCACTGCCATGGATAGCTGGAGAGACCCAATATTTATACGTAGAGCACCATGTGTACAGCAACTCGGTAATCCTGTGTTACGTTAAGTTGGCATCTGAATTACATCGTACCACACAATGACCTGATCCTGTATACCATAAGGGACCGACTGGGCAGGGAAGGTTTGGTACCATACACAGGATGGAACTACGACCGAATCACTGGTGGAGGAGAGGAGCATGGCGCTGATGTCGGATCGGTGTCGCGGTGCAGGGACTTGGCTGGCATCCAGTTCTGGCGTGCCAGCAGCACCATATTAAATTGATTTGGTATTCGTTAGGAACGATGACGTAATTACTACCATCCACGTGCAACTGCTCAAGCTTGTGAAAAAAAAAAAGTGGACGTGCGGGTGCAGACCGGGTCCAAACGAGCGCTGAAAAGGCCTCCGCAGGCGCTGGTGTGCTGGGGGGATCGGTGGGGAGGAGGGGGCTGGAAAGGTGACGGATGATGCTGATGATAGGGCCGTGTGAATATCGAGGCGTTAGCACTGAGCTGTTTAAAAAAGGTGCCGATATGGAATATTGCGAGGGTTCGATATACAGAGCCTTTGTCATATTAGCTTGACTTTGCTCTTTTCCTCCCGACCACCCCATGGACCGCATCCAGAACCCATCCCCGCCTCCCTCCACAAGCAGGTCGCCCCACGGCAGGCTAGCACCCTCCCCGCCCTCTTACAGCACCACGCTCGATGGCGACAACGACAGTCCACCGTCTGTCGAGGGAAAGTCACCTGGCAGGCGGTCTGACAAGCACCATGACTCAGACAACCCATACAAGACCGTCTCCAAGAAACCACGTCATCGCCATAGTCCGGTGCAGCTGGCCGCTCTCAACGAGCTGTTTGACCGAAACGAACATCCCAGACTGGAGGAGCGCACGGAGCTCGCTGAGCGGCTTGGAATGTAAGTTCCCAATTTTGGGTATATCTGCCTGTTATCAATTTTCCTTGTGTGTAATGCCGCATACATCGCTGACATCGCCTCAGGGAAACAAAGACTGTCAACGCTTGGTTTCAGAACAAGCGGGCGTCCACCAAGAAGCGAAACAAGACCTCCCCCGCGGAACATGTCCCAGTCGATCCTCCCCCCGACAAACCATCAACGCAATCGCTCCCGTCCAATCGCCCATCAATAGTAAATCTACTTAATTCTGCCCATCCTGCCTCTGCTGCACAGCTTCCTCCGCCGCAGTCGGCACACCCTCGCTCCCACCCCTCATCACGCAGGTCGAGGCAAAAGGACCTCCATCTCAACGACCACATCCTTGCAGACCCCCACGCCAGTCTCCCCCGCAGCCAGAACAAGTCACAGGATGCCACTCTCGAGAGCTCTTTCTTCGCAGGACCATCCGAGTTCTTTGGACAGGAACGTTTCATTTTGTCCCACCATCGTGGGCATGATTCCGAGTATGGGGCTGTACCTCAATTAAGTAATACTGACACGGACCGCATGATGCCCGATGCGGATAGTCGTTTCGTATCCGAGAATGATGGCGTCTCGTCCCGAAGGGGCCGTAACGACGTAGCACGAATGCGCACCTCCCCAGAACAGGCAGAGGAGCTGCGTCGTGCCTACGCCCGCAATGACCACCCCACGCGCGAGCAGCGAGACCAGCTTGCAGAGAGAATCGGCATGTATGTCATCCCCATGCAAACCTTGTTTCGCGTGGCTGACGTATCTTTTAGGCGTCCCAAGAGTGTCACAAACTGGTTTCAGAACCAACGCAGCCAGGCCAAGAGGCACAGAGAAGGATCTTCCATCCCAGACATGGCAACACGACGGTCCGCCGATGGCCTGCCGGCATCGCACCCTCCTCTACCACCTCGATCTTGCCACCCTTCGCTGGTGATCCCTGAGTATGACTCTCATCCTACGCTGCCGAAACATTTGTCTCCCGGGGCTGCCAACTATCGCGAGTTTTCCACTCCTCGGAGCAGAATGTCCCTACCTCCACTGAGCTCTCACATGCCCTCTCCACGAATGCGCAGAGTCCTACCCTACACTAGGGATTCGAAAGACTTTCACACGGATGAAGGCAGACACTGCGATAACAGTAGCGAGAGCGCCAGGGCCGACGATGGACTTTCACGTCCTCGGCGGACTCGTCCAGAGCCACATCAGCTCGATGCGCTCAGGAAACTGCTCCACCGGACATCGGTGCCCTCAATGGAAGAGCGAAGCAAGCTGGCATTGGAGATTGGCATGTATGTATATACTTTGGTATCATTCCCCGAACGAGTTGCTCATCTTTTCCCAAGGGATATTGGCAAGGTGACAAACTGGTTCCGTAATATCCGTCAAAGTGCCCGTAAGCGCGGAAGGCGCCCAAAGGTGTCTACGGCGAGTGCCAATTCCCGCGAACCCGATGCCTCGTCGGGTTCTTCTGTGTACGATGACGATGACGCCATGGACCTCGTCTACGAGGACATTGTCGATCAAGACATGGATGACCGGAGCGAGGAGGATTACCAGGAGGCCGTGACTCCCTTCACAGACGTGTCATCGTCTCCACCACCGAACAAACGGCCAAGATCGTCCGTCGATGACGGAATGGAGCCCATGGACGTCGGCATTGTCGAGCCGTCCGCTTTTCAGACATTCAACAAGGCCGCTGGTATTCCCCCCGTCGGTGGCTCCGGTGATTACGACTCGGGAATGAACGCCGAGACGTCTGGCGTGAAACTCGAGGATGCGCTTCTATTGTTGAGTTTCCATCAGCACGCCATCCACTAAGTGGGTAGGTGTGTCATCGATGTCGCAAAAATACACTAGTACTTGACTGACACGCGGGACCAGTTCCACCTGACGTGCTTGCTTCGATTTCTGTTGATCATGTATTATCACGCGTCTCCACCGCCTGTGGTACCTTTCATTCCTGCACGCCGACGTGATTTTTTGTGTAGCCCTCCTGCAGCATATCCGTCATTATTGATTAATTGTTCACTCTACATATTTATTTCTCATTGTTGAGTCAGCCCCACAATGATTTGCTCTCTCATATAGTGTCCCGTTGCATCAGCCCGGCGTTCCCCTCTAAAGCGTGTAAATGAAATTGTCTTCGAGTCATGTCATGGTCCATCGAGTCGTGAATGCTATACTGAATTACGTCTTGCGCTCCTCCCTTTCCTTGCGGCCTTGCTCTTCTCTGCGTTTGGGCCACCGATGGTCAGGCTCGGCAGCTTCCCTTCCTCTTCCCACCGGTTTAGTATCTCGACTGCCGCCCGGTACCCCTTCTTTTCGATCTCGTCGTACTTGCCGAACTGAAGGGTGCCGTACTGTGTGTGCAAAAGAAGGCACGGTGAGCGTCGTGCGCACGTTCGTCGAACGTTGAGCCTGCCGGCGACGGCCGCGGAGGCACGTACCTCTTGGACAGGCATTTGCATATACAGACATCCGCGGGCGGCCTTGGCTTCCTCGAGCGTCCAGACGCTCGATACGCTGAAAGGGCGAAGGAGCGACTCGGACGTCAGCCACACACGCGCGTCGTAGAGTAACAAAAGACCGACTATGCCAATCGACTCTGTATCTCGGGTATCGCTGGCACATTGCGCAAGGTCGAGAACGGGTTGTATCTGTTTAGGAGGAGCCACCACCCTGACAGGGAGTCGCCATAGTTTCGGGGTGAGTTGTCGCCCGTCTTTTATTTCAAAAAGAAGGCGTCTGAGTAAATGTATTGCGCCAAGATGGAGAACAAACGTACGGAACCAACGTCCACGGCGATCACGATGCTTGCCCCCGTGGAGAACATCGTGGACACCTAGGGAAGAAAGTTGGCTGAATAGCATTGGAAAGCGGCCCCTGTTGCTTACAGGCAAGTTATCAACTAACAACGATAGTCCAGGTCAGTTCAGCACACGGATCGTGATGAATACCCACGATAGCCCCCGTCGACGAGCATGCTACCATTATCACACAATGGGGGCAGCAAGCCAACCAAGGTCATGGACGCGCCTGACAAATCATTGAATGAGGAATAGCGTGCGCGTGTAGAAGGTGACAACGCACGGATAAATCTCCATGCGTAACCAGTCTCATGTATCTCCATCCGCGACGTGTTGATGTTCGTCGTGTTGCAATAATATGGAAGCCACATGTCTTCGATGTGAAGGTCATAGAAAGCCTAGGACCGCTCAGCATGACCTCGAGGTGTATGAGATTGTTTACCTTGTAGATAGCGCGATTAAACTCGTGTCCCTGTTCAAATAATCATCGAAGTTCTCTTCGTAACGAAAACACCTACCGTCGTGTACGCTATTATTGGATAAGTGACATCGGATAGCGCTCTCCAAACATTACCCATTCGACTGCTAAACTGTTTCGCCCGACTTGCGCTCATGATTATGTCGCAGTCGCGTGCATACAGTCCAGCAATGAAGGAACCTATACTTGTGCCAGCAATGTAATCGATGGGAATGCCCCGCTCCTCTAGGGCTCGAATAACACCCTGAAGTCAATATCAGTATCTCCATGGGGATGGTAAAATGATTAACCCACGATATGTGATAACCCACGTGCGCCGCCGCCGCCAAGTACAACTCCGACGGACATACCACAAAGTCTCCTGGCTAGCCGCGAAAAATCATTTACCATAGGCTGCCGTTGAGGGGGTGAATTCGTTCGCACTCTCCTGTACCGTTGGATGCCACTCTGTACTTTATCCTTGAGGTTTTTGAACGCAACGACCGCTCGGGGGTCTTGTGGAGGCGATACCTTCGCCAGACTCGGAGGTAACACAAGACCCTGATCATTTGGGTTGTTGGCATTATGCGGCGCCCGGTAGTGTGGCACCTACCGGCAACTCAACGTGGGTGTGCTGATGAATCCACGGTCGATTCTATATAGGAGGGTGAGAAGATTTGGGCTGGCTTCAAATGATATA
Source organism: Boletellus aff. obscurococcineus (assembly GCA_038089335.1). Taxonomy (NCBI): domain Eukaryota; kingdom Fungi; phylum Basidiomycota; class Agaricomycetes; order Boletales; family Boletaceae; genus Boletellus; species Boletellus aff. obscurococcineus. The sequence goes on along the minus strand of JBBPKP010000047.1, from coordinate 3,082 downwards.
CCAACCTTGAGCCACTCCCTTGTAGATCCGGGTGCGACCGATCGCTCTGGGTGGAGAAGCACAAGTTCCTTCCGAGCAGTAGTCTTCGTGGAAAGTAAGAGGCGTTCATATTCCCCGATGCTCGGATCATCCCCCAGACCGACAACCATAATGAAATCCGCCTAGAGGAATCAGCGGCGTTCCGAACATACAACCTGTTCCTACCTGGCGAATACAGGTTTGTGTCCAAGGACTGCTCACGGGTGAATCGGCAACATAGAGTACCGTGCGGTATCTCTGTTCCTGGTCAGCTAGCCACGCTGCAGCTTTGAGTTTACCCATTCTAGAGAAGGTATGCCGTCCGAGGTGCCCTGAAATGGAAGCCTGGTTGAGATACGATGTCTTTGCACCCATTTCCTCCAGGGCTGTCTTGAGCTTCCGCGCGAATGTTTCAATCGGAACGTGTCGAGACACGGGTAGAATGGCTACTGTCTTTAAGTTCGTGTTGTTCCTGCCTAGTTCACCCGTTGTGTTTGGACGATGAACATTCGAGGAAGCATCTACTTCATCGCGTACCCGGGACGCAATAGTGCGGAGAAGCCTGTGGATTCAATGAACACATTGATGTCATTTTGAAACATCA
>JBBPKP010000046.1:0-24139 GCA_038089335.1 Boletellus aff. obscurococcineus | reverse complement strand
GCCTCTCCCCAGGCCACCTACAGCGGCATACCCGTGTACGAGATGTGCGTCATCCCCCCCACACACACCACACGTCCTCACGAACGCGTGCAGGATGTGCAAGGGCGTCGCCGTGATGCGCCGCCGCTCAGACTCGTGGCTCAACGCGACCCAGATTCTCAAGGTCGCCGGCTTCGACAAGCCCCAGCGCACCCGTGTTCTCGAGCGGGAGATCCAAAAGGGCGAGCACGAAAAGGTGCAGGGTGGCTATGGAAAATATCAGGGTGAGTCTGCCCCTGCATCCCTCCGTCTTGACTTCACCCTCCACAGGGACATGGATACCACTCGAGCGAGGCCTTATTCTCGCGAGACAATACAACTGCGAAGCAGCCCTCCGTCCCATCATCGAATTCCAGCCCGCTGCCAAGAGCCCCCCTCTCGCTCCGAAACACCTCGTGTCCTCCGCTTCCGTCCCAAGACCCGCTCGTCGGGCTGCAGCCACCACCGCAGAACCGGGCCCTCCCCTCGCTGCAGCCCGATCGCGTCGTCAGCCCGACGCCGAAGACGACTCAGAACGTGAAACCTTCACCGAGCCCGCTTCGGAAGACGGCTCCATGACATCATCCCCCTCGCGCGGGTCGTCTAGTTCACGTACTCCCTCTCCAATCGCTGACGCGTATGATCAATTCGACGCTTCCGAGGATCGCAAGCATGGCGCCCGACGCAAACCGCCGCGACGTCCCCACCACGAGTCCATCGATGACCCTTCAGACGACGAGATCGCCCCACAACTTAATGGTGCTGATGATCCGCGCGCCTACAGTGACCAGATCCTCGAATACTTCATTTCCGACACCAATCAAATTCCTCAAATCCTCATCTCCCCCCCTCCCGACTTTGACGCGAATATGGCCATCGATGATGACGGGCACACTGCACTCCACTGGGCTTCCGCAATGGGCCGTCTCCGCATCGTCAAGCTACTGCTCACCGCCGGGGCCGATATATTCAAGGTCAACAAGGCCGGCCAGACCGCATTGATGCGCAGTGTCATGTTTGCAAACAACTATGATGTACGGAAATTTCCCGAGCTCTACGAACTCCTCCACCGCTCCACTCTCAACATCGACAATTACAATCGGACCGTCTTTCACCACATCGTCGACGTCGCCATGTCCAAAGGAAAGACGCATGCGGCGCGTTACTACATGGAAACGGTCTTGAATCGCCTGGCCGACTTTCCCCAGGAGCTGGCAGACGTCATCAACTTCCAAGATGAGGACGGTGAGACTGCGTTGACCTTGGCCGCTCGGTGCAGAAGCAAGCGCCTCGTCAAACTCCTCATCGATCATGGCGCAGACCCCAAGCTCGTGAACCGTGACGGAAAGAGCACAGAAGACTATATCCTCGAGGATGAGCGTTTCCGGTCGTCTCCAGGGCCAATTTCCCGACATTCGGCGATGTCTTTTCGTAACGCGCAGGCTGCGTATCCTTTGCCACCCATTCCCCCACCCATCCCCGCAAGTGTACCATTGCACCACTCCGTATCTGGCCAAAAGGCGAGCACAAAGTGCGTCAGCGAGATGACGAGCATGTTGGATAGCCTGGCTGCGTCCTTTGACTCCGAACTCCAGGACAAAGAACGCAACATGAACCAAGGCCAGGCGCTCTTGCAAAATATTCAACAGGAGATTCTCGAGAGTCATCGAGCTGTCACTCAACTCAAGACACAGGCCGAGGGACTGCAGTTGGCGAGGAGTTTGCTCTCGGAGCTGGAAAGCCGGCTGTTCGACAAGATGGGGAGGCGATTTCGACTGGGTTGGGAGAAGTGGATCAAGGACGAGGAGAGCCGAGAAAAATGGATTAGGGATGCCGCCAGCGGAGAGCTGAAAATCACACCCTTAACCATTCCCTACCGGACGGACGACATCGCCGAAGCCGATGGATCGACGGAACCGGGAAAGGACAGAGACAAGGATAAAGGGAAGGGAAAGCGAAAGGCGCTTCCCCAAGAAGAAGATATCACGGATCTTCTTGCACTGTTCACTGACGTTCCGGATAGCCAAGACGCGGTGAGAGCGGTCTGCGAGATGGAAAGGGAAAAACTCGGTCATACATGCAAACGGAGGAGGCAGCTAGTTGAGCAATTTGCTGAATTCCAGGCCAAGGCAGGGACTGGCGGGCGGATGGCTGAGTACAGGAAGCTTATTGGAGCAGGGTGCGGAGGTGTACCGCCGTCAGAGGTGGACAACATCACTGGGATGTTGCTCGAGGTAGGTCGACTTTGTGCAGTTGCCGACGACCTCACTCATTCCGACTCCAGACGCTCGAGTTGGAGGAGTCGGGAGCTGCAGCGGGAGCATGGACTGGGATGAAAGCGGGGCCTGTACCAGCGAGTTGACGTTGTACATGCCATTGTATCGTTAGCGCTGCTGGCCACGACAGGGGTAAATGCTTGGTCAGCAAAATTTGGTGTGGGTGCGCACTTGAATGTTGCTCTGTCCTCTACCATCCGCGCCATGTCGTTGTCGCGCGTGCAGGTCCACAAGGCAGCCACTACGATACCGTGGACAAAGAACTTTCGGCACCTTCTGCCTGTCCCAAAACACTGGCAAAAGAGACAGTCGCGTTATGACCCCATTATCAAGGCAGTCCCGGTCAAGGATCGTGTTAAATACTGGAACGTCGTTCCTGGTGACATGATACGTGTTCGTGGAGAGGGGAGCAGACTTCACGAGGTGCTGAGCATAAACAAGTTCTCGAACCGCGTGTACCTCAAGGGTGACACTAAGGTGCGCCAGAGCCGGTCTGTCCCAGCGCTCCATTTCTACCCGTCATAACAGGAAACAGCTGCCAACAAGGCACCCATCAACAGGAGTGTACATTATTCAAGGTGTCAGCTCTTCATAGGCACTCATAAGGTCACAAGACCGCAGGGAAAGGAAGAGGAAACCCAGTGAGCATGCCGACCCCCTTGTCTCTTACTCCGGTACCATTTCGCAAACAGGGTGTTTGCGCGGCGCGTCGGAGTGAGAGACCCTTATTGGCACCCTGGGCTCCGTCGGTTTGATTGGAAGCGCATCGCTCTCGCGACAACTCCTGCGTATTTTAAGGGGACCAGTAGGACCCCAGTCGTTATTCCATGGCCAAAACATGAATTCCCGGAGCGACCAGAAGGTGTGTTGTGTCATCTACAGGATGCCTCCCGTGACACTCTATTTAGCCAACCAGTTTTATGATACCACCAAAGACGCGGTTCTCAAAATTACTTACCAACCGCCCGATGCGAAGAAGCCCAGGCCGGCCGATGAAAATGCGTATATCAAAACATTGTTCAGCCCTCAGCCAAGATCTTTTGACGAGTCAGCGCCAATGGAGTGCCACGTCGCAAAGGAGCTTTCCAACCCGCATAGCCGAGCCAAGAAACAGGCCCGCTGGCAAGCCGCCAAGGCGCGCAGGGCTGAACTCCTCAAGAAATTCACCGAGCGAGAACTCATGCACCTGAATGGCAGATCGGCGAGGGTGGCACGTGCAGAGGGGGTATTCAAGTTCAGACAAAAGATGGAGGAGGAGCGCAAAGCGGAGAAGAAGAGGCGATGGTTGACGGCGGAGCGGCTGTCGAAGATTGAGAGGAAGGTCAAACGCAAGCAGCGCAAAGCGCAAAAGCAGAAGGAGAAGCTGACGCAACTGGTGCTGAAGGAAGCTGCCAACCAGGTGATCCCTACCATAGGACCTTAGATGTAGAGTCCACAGAGGTGCTTGAGTTTAGTCAGCAGAGGCTTGGTGCCGAACGAGAGCCGTGTACATATGGACCTCTCCCTACACCAGCCCGTATACTGGCGTGTGTGGGAGTCTCATACCCTGGACTGATATCAACATGTCTGCCTCTCGTGTCAGAAACCGCCCTATCAGCCTCTCGGGCCACGCCGACGTTGACGAGGACCGTGACGGACTTCGCTCGACAAGCGAGCCCATCTCGGCCGAAACTCAGACTCGATGGACGTACTTCCTCCTGGGCTGTGCCATTTTACTCCCTTGGAACGGTGATGCCCCCCACCAAACTACCTGCGCTAGTGCTCACCGCCTTGCTCAGCTCTGATCAATGCCACATCGTTTTTCTTGTCCCGCCTGGCTGGCTCCCCCCTTTACATGTCCTTCAGCCCGTCCTTGTCTAGTGTTTATACCCTAACCAATCTAGTCTGCCAGTTTTACTGCACAGTCACTTCGAAGCAGGTCCGTAGGTCCCGATCACCCGAGTAGGCGCTCACGCATTAGCGTACCGCAGTCGTCCCCATCTCGCCGTATATTCGGGTCCATCACCGCAATGACTGTTTTCGTTGCGTGCCTTTGCGCTAGCACGTTCATTCAAGGCACACCATCGGGATTTTTCTCGTACGCTCTCTTCAGTGGTGCTGCTGTGGCGGTCACGAGTGGCTATCTGTGTACGGCTGTCCTCGCCGGGGCAGCGTTACTCGGCGCATCGTGCCTGCAATCCGTGTTATCGGGCCAGGCAGCCGTTGCGGTGGCGGTGAGTGCTGTGCAGGTTGCAAGCACGATGGTTTCTCTCTGGGGCTCGTCATCCAAGTCTGTCGCAACGGACGTAGTTGGAGTTGGAGGCGGAGATAGCCAGCCCGAAGCGACAGCTGCACGGATTTTCTTTGGTATCTCCACTCTCTTTCTCGGTGTTACATTGTCTGCGTACGCCTGGTTGACGAGGCAGACTTTCTATAAATCGGTCACCGGAGTTCTGGAACGATACTACCAAGTCGAGGATGTAGACGAACGTGCCAGACTAGTCGGAGATGACTGCGGCAAACCCCCGGCGGGGAGCTACGTGCACGTTTATCGTGTTCTCAAACAGAACTGGATTTTCCTGTTCTCTGTCGCATATGTCTTTGGCGTGACACTAGTGAGTCCTTGTGTCGTCGTATTCACGATGCGATTGAGAAGGCGTTTGGCTAGGCGGTATACCCTGCAATCACAATCCGCGTGCGGCCCGTGGACCCACGCTTTCATCCCCTGCTCTTCAGTTCCGTTCACTTTCTGATCTACAACATTGGGGATCTCGTTGGGCGATACAGCTGCTCGATTCCTCGCTTGGCTGTCTGGTCGGGCAAGAAGATTCTAGTTATGGCTCTCTTGCGGACGCTATTCATTCCCCTTCTCCTGCTTTGCAATGTCGACAGTGCGGGAACGAGCCCGGTCTCTCCGGTCATAAGCTCCGACATCCTCTACATGATTATACTGCTGGCGATGGCGTACACCAACGGCTATGTCTCAACTCTCGCATTGCTCGCTGCGTCGTCACTCGAGCATAATCCTAGGCTGGAGGGGCGCGGGGAAGATGTGGACGTGGCGGCAACACTGGCCGGTGCATTTATAAACTTGGGTCTCGCTGTTGGAGCGCTCTCTAGTTTTGGTGTTCAGAATATGATATGATGTCGTTGCGATACTGTGTGCATATGGCTATGGTAACGAGCTCGGCGCGCCTGGCAAGCGGGGGGCAAGATCTTTGGTCTGCGCCGCTTGTCTTCGCCTGCGGTGCTCGGCAGTTCTGAGGGCGAAGATGTTCCGATGCAAGACATAGCGTTCGTGCGTCGGCCTTGGCGTGTCTGCGACCGACGTCTTCTCCTCCGCTTTCGTGGCAGCGCCCGCCTTGTCCCCCTCTGCTCCGTGCGCGTCCTCTGCACTATTCTTTCCGTCGTCGTCGACCTGCCCCGCCTTCCCTGCCTGCACCTTGTCCTTCTTCTGGCGCTGTCTCTGCTCCCACTCTCGCTTCACCTTGGCAATCTCTTCGGGACTGACGGAGGGTTTCTTAGCATCTGGCTCTGGCTCTGGCTCTGGCGCACGTGTCGCAAACCCGTGGTCGGTGAGATGGACCGGACACGTGTAGATGAAATCCGCCGTGTCGATCGTCGCAAGGACGACCACCGTGGGTTTGCTGCATACGTAGCACGCTTTGGCGGTGGCGGCGGTCTGGAACGCGTGAGGGATCGTGACGGGGCGTGCGCGGAGACGCGAGACGCACGCGCTTGTAGTAGAGGTTTGAAAAGGCCATCTGACCGAGCGCTGGCACAGCACGCACTCGATACATGAACGCGCTCGGACCTCGAGTCCCACGTCGGGTTTCACCATGACGAACACCGCGGGTCAGGTCATCCAGTGCAGAGCGGCCGTCTGCTGGGGCGCAGGCGAGCTACCCCGCATCGAAGAGGTCGACGTCGCCCCCCCCAGGGCACACGAGGTGCGAATCAGGATCCTGTACACCGGTGCGTGGCGGGCAGCATCGCCAGTTGGATTCGTCTGATCTCGCCAGGTTTGTGTCACACCGACGAGTACACGCGCAGCGGCAAGGACCCCGAGGTACGCAGGCGAGACGCCAATGGCAATCGATACACTTAGAGACGCTCACTCAGGGTGTCTTTCCTGTGATCCTTGGCCACGAGGGCGGAGGCATCGTAAGCAATCCCGTGGCGTCCACTGCAGCCCATCTAATCCAACACAGGTAGAATCGATCGGCGAGGGCGTCACCAGTGTTGCCCCCGTATGTACACCCCAGTCGCTCGCTGGATGTTCCTGACGTCCCACAGGGCGATCATGTCATCCCCCTATATACTGCTGGTGTGCTCTATTTTTCCACGTGATCCGGCGCAGCCTGACATGCGTTCAAGAGTGTCGTGAATGCAAGTTCTGCACGAGCGGAAAGACGAACCTGTGTGGAAAAGGTAAAATGCAAAAAGACGTGCCGTGGCGCTCTTGCTCACCCTGGTGCCAAGTGCGAACGACCCAGGGACGTGGCCTGATGCCCGACAGCACCAGCCGATTTACCTGCAAAGGCAAACCCATCTACCACTTTGTGCGCGATCCCTCGGCACTCCGTCGCATTGATCACGATCGACTGGGAACTCATCTCTACTTTCCAGATGGGTACCTCCACGTTCTCGCAATACACGGTCGTTGCGGACGTCTCCGTCGTCGCTGTCAACAAGGACGCGCCGCTCGACAAGGTCTGCCTCCTCGGCTGTGGTATCACGACGGCCTGGGGTGCCGTCGTGAAGCAAGCAGGAATCTGTATGTAATGTCCGCTCTCTGTCATGCTACCCGTCTCATCTTTTCGCAGCGGGCTCCAGCGTCGCCGTCTTTGGATGCGGCGCCATCGGCCTCGGGGTCATCTCCACAGCCGCCGCCGTTGGTGCTTCTCGCATTATCGCCATCGATATCAACCCCAACAAGGAAGGGTGGGCCATCAAGATGGGCGCCAGCGAGTTCGTGAACTCCGCAGGGCTCCCCGAGGGAAAACGGATCCAGGACCACCTGGTGGAGATCACGGATGGCGGGCTGGATTTCACGTTTGATGCCACGGGGAATGTACAGGTCATGAGGGCGGCGTTGGAGGCTTGTCACAAAGGATGGGGTGTATCGACCATTATTGGTGTTGCGGCTGCCGGCCAGGAGATCACCACGAGACCGTAGGTGTTCGTTTGGGACGCTAGCCCGTCTGGGCTCACGAGAGTGCGCAGTTTCCAGCTGGTCACCGGTCGCACCTGGCGAGGCACCGCGTTCGGTGGAGTGAAAGGCCGCACAGAGTTGCCTGGCCTTGTTGAAGGTTCATCGTCTGGTCTCATTGCACGCCCCTCCGGACTAACGGTCGAGCAGACTACCTCAAAGGAAAGCTCAAGATTGATGAATATGTCACTCATCACCGCAAGTTTGAAGAGATCGACAAGGGGTTCCACGATATGCATGTATGTCGCATTCCCAAGCGTCGCTTGCATTATTACCGACAGCTTATCCAGGGAGAGGACTGCATCCGCTGCGTTGTCGACATGTCCTGAGCAGAAATACGGGTTGGTTGACTGCTATATATCACCTCATCAAAGTGCTTGTATAAACAGGACAGCGAAGCGTCACTATGCGCTGACTCGGAGGCAGGCATAGAGAGATGTGACATGAAATCAGAACCCTATATTTTTCCCTCTAAATGTTCTTTTCCCCGTGACAGCACCCCAGAGCATAACCAACGCAGCTCCGACCTCCCTCCGTCTTAATGCCGACTTCTTCCAGGCAGTCCTCAGGACGCCAACCACCACCATTAAAAATGATATATCTAAGCAGAGCCTCCTAACTATGATCAGCGCTGGGGATCTATCCTGGCCATTTGAGAGGAAAAATAGAAGGAGCCGCTGCAGGAAGGAGAGATTTCGAAACAGGGGCTTTAGGATGAGTGCCCAAAGCCCCATGTCCTCAATGTCCCACTCAAAGGGCTGGCGGACAGTTTGTGGGCCAGCAGGACTGCCACGACCGGAAGACGCGTGAGAAGTAGCATATGGCTGGGAACGATTTACGAGAGACAGTTCAAGGGTATCGACACGTTCCGTGAGGGCCGAAAGATGTGCCTGCATATTCTCGATTGCATGCTCCAGTGAAGTTGATATTGTCCGAGAGGAAGGTCTTGGATGCGGCGTGGCCATCGTGCTCTGTCGGGAGGTCATAGGGTAGTTTCTGTAAGGAGATCCTGCTGACTGTATATGCGATGGTAAGTCACGAGAAGAAGCCGAAGCAGGGTAGGAACCGGGAGAAGTGTATGCGGGTGGGGTCGTTACATGTGTTCTCTGTGGATCTGCGAATGCAGAGGGCGTCTCGAAATTAGGAAGGGGTTGTGATAGGGGTACACTCATTCGACGGGGTGGCGGTGAGGAAGAGCCAGTGAGGGGCGTCTTGTATCGCGAGGAGAACGAGACGGAAGAGAGGGGTCTAGGTTGTTGAGAAGCATCACGCACAACTGGGAGATCGCGACTTTCATCTGCTGCTTCGCCATCGTCAGAGCTCCCATCGTCGACGACGGCAGTGAAACGCTGGCGAGTAGGCGGACGGCTATAGGGTAAGAGCATAGGGGGATTGACCTCGGAGGCGGCTGAAGATGAAGACGAAGAGCTCGTCGACCCTACGCGGGTCAGTGAATCTGTAAAGTTAAAAGTGAGACGTGGGTAAGAATGAATATCCAATTACAGACAGCTAGAGCCGAGGCTTTCGGAACCTCTTGTGAAGGAGCGCAGCTCGTCAATGAGATCCCTCGCGGCTGTCTTGTCCGAATATTTACTTAATGCCTTGGGTGAAGTGGTTAGATGTGAGGAGGGGAAGCAGGAGCCAAATACCTTTAGTAACGCATCGACATAGAGGGATTTTGCATCGAGTTGGTCTAAATCTCGGTGCTTCGCCCAGGCATCCCTTGGGGAAAAGGTGACTAAACACGTGATTTTGGGAAGCGAACACGAGCAGACCATTTCGCGCGTCCGAGCATGTCGAACATCCCCGGGCGAGAGGTGGTAACATTTCCGACGGTGGCTAGAGCCAAGTGAGCTAAATCGAGGAAATGTACGGAGGACGGAACCTTGTTTGTAGAGACTGGGCATCAGAGACGGGGGGCATCAGTGCCTGCAAAGGTGCGCGCAGCCGAACGAAATACAAACCTGTACATGGTCAACTTTTCCTCGTAGCCGGTCTGTATGGGGCCAGCCTTGGGAAGGCTCTGGACGATCTCCACCGCGCGGTTGAACTGAGCGTCAATGAGCTGGCGCGAGTCCATTCTGAAGAGCCAAGACGAATGAGACGTGCGATTTCACCAGTGTCCGGCATATGTGACAGGCGTGATGTGACTATATATGTCACATGCTGTGACATGGTAACTATGTACTGCTAGACTACGCGCGGTGTGTCGAGAGAACCTGGGGGGGGAGTGAGCCCGACGCGTCTGGGGGCGAGCACGCCCGACTTGCCGTGTGTCACGATGTGCCCGTAGACCACTTGTACTTGAGCGACCCCGGTATCCTCTCCTCCTGCTCGCTCACGCGCTTCCCTGAGGTGTGTCAGACACCACCAGATGAAAGCAAAGCCCGCGCTCACCCCTCCACACCAGTTTCCCCCATGCCTTCCCATGCGTGCCCTCGTGTTTGAGGTGCGTCCTAGTCACCTGCCAGTGGCAATGTGCGATCCCCTTTTCGGTCCACCTGGTTTGGTGGACCTTTTGGCCGACGCCGTCGTTGGGGTACCGAGAGAGGACCTCATACAGGCTCGCCGGCGTGGTCCGCAGCGACGGAGGGAGGGGAGAAGGGAGCAGCTTGAGGAACGCGCGGGTGGCCATGGTCGAAATCGACGCGAGACTGGCGCAAAACGCCCCTCCGAGTTTCCCACGGAAGCACGCCACGCTCACGATGCGTCCAACGGCTCTCCTTCGAACCAGACGCGTCGCAACCGACGCCTGTGCAATACCACTCAGACCGACCTGGTCCCTCAGAGAACTCGTGTCTTCGTATCCTTCGCCCTCTCTCTCCGCGGCCACCTTCCAGCGTCTCCATGAGCTCTCTGCGCTCGTCCCCCCCAAGCAGGGCACCGCTCAATACAACTCCACGAAGAAAGAGCTCGATGAACTGGTCAGACTGGTCGAGGCCGTCAAGCTTGTCAATGTAGACCATCCTTTGACCGATAGCCCCGTCCCAGACGGACGCATTTGGGCGCATGGCACCGGCATCCCTCTGGGAAACGAACCGCTCAGCATGGAGGCACAGAAAGCGAGACTAGTCGACTACGCAAGCCGAACGTCCGAGGGTATGTATGTCGTGGAAACTGATCGGGTGAGATGACCCGCAGGTGGTGTGTCTCGCAGCTTTGATCAACGATCCCCATTTGACGGAAGACTCAGATACATTGGGTATGAGGTATACATCACTTGGCGTACGTTTAGGGCCAGCTATGGGGCGTTGTTCACGAGATACTCAGTCGTTTGTGTCCACCTGTGGACCCGAAACCATTAGTTCCCCGCAGCGTATCATCGAGTTTCTTTTCAAATAGTCAGCGACATCTACGACATGCACGAAACGGGGCCGACCTCAACTTCCAGTACATCTGGAGTACATATTTTTTCGATGACCAGCTGAGCAATGCGGTCGCCCTCTTGCACTGCCATTTTTGGTTTAATCCCCAGCGTCATCACCCATGTGTCCGGGTCGGCCCACCTTCGAAATCCTGCTCGGAGAGGTTGAAGAGCAAGACAAAGACAGTGCCACGGTAGTCCGCGTCAATGACGCCGGCGCCGGTATCGATCATGAACTTGGAAGCTACAAGAACGGCATGTAGGTAACCCTAGACAACCGACCGTCACTTACCAAGACCACTCCGTGGCGCGACGCGTCCATATGTGCCGATCGGAACCGCGATAGAAATCTGGGTATCGATCAATGCCTTGCCGCGTGCAGGAATTGTTACATTCTCTGCACTTTGTACCGTTCAGTGTAGTGGTCTCGGGAGCGGAGGAAGTGGTATACCTGTAAAGATCATACCCTGCCGCAAGCGGCGAGCCACGGGTGGGTAGCCTTGCTCTCTCAGAGAGCCTCTTGACTAGAAGCTGGGAGGGTAGCTGCGAGTCTTCTACCGAGTCTGACAACCTTCGCTTTTTGAGCTCCAGGAGTGTGTCAGGCATGTTATGACTGGCAGTGATGCGTGACGCGACGCGACTTTGTTATCGGACATTGAAAGCGTGTGAACTCCGACGCGGCAGAAATAACTCCGTGTCGACACTCCCGTCCGTTCTTTCTTCTTGTCCATGGATCTTTCTCAGCAAGAACTCCCGTTGACAGCCCATTTTACCAGGGCTAGTAAGGCGTCCAGCTCCCGTGTCGTCCAGCGCAAGAAGAATAAAGCCGTCGAAGAAGCCTCGCAGTCGGTGGCACGCTCTTCGAAGCGGATCAGGAAGGACGAGAGCCCGCTAAGCAACGCCGTCTGCCCACCCAGATTACGTCCGACAACCCTGCAGTTACCCACTCCCGCTGCTTCCGCTCGGAAACGCGTGTGTGCTGTAGGTCTCGAGGAATCCACGGGAAAACGGCAGCTGGAACCGACCTGTGGTGTCCTGTCGTCTTCCGCCGAGCATGGTGCAACTCTTTCAGGCAAAAAGGATCTCGTACAGCTGGAATTTGAGTTCACCCCTTCGAAAGTACCTCAACCCTCGCTGCAAGATGCAGAGGATGAGATCACTGCATTGTTTGGTGCTTCTCTTGCAACGTCATGCACTGCCCGGCGTAAGACAACTGAATCCACTGACCAAGAGTCCTTGCCTGGTTCTGATCGTGTGGAACGTGGTATTGCGACTCCACAAACGACACCGCGACGAGTAACCATGCCTAGACTGCCTTCACGGTCAACGGATCAGCCCTCCAATAGCTTACCCAAGTTTCCTATTTCTTCTTCCCAGAGTCAATACCTTCTCCGTCTTGACGCGACGCCTAAACGCAAACGTCTCCAGCGCGTCGAACATGTCATTTCGTCGCAGACCCAGGAAGAGAGCGAATTAACGTTGTCTTTCAAGCCCATTGGCTTTCCCGTAGGAGGTTCGCCTGCAAAGTGAGATTTTCACCATCGTAACATCTGCATCTCACTTACAGCGGCCAAGTCGTCCCGCATATGGAGATGCCCAGACTCCTCGTCGCAGACGAAAGAGCAAGCAGGTTTGCGTACCTGCTTCCTCCCTCGTTGGATTGCCCGTCGGTGCCCCAACTAGCCCCTCCCGCTCTTTCGCAAAGAAAATATCAGACGAGAACTCGTCTAAGTCTTCAAGTTCCCCACGACGAAAGGGATCTTCAGCATCCCGCTCTCCTGGTAGCAAGACAAAGGGTTTTACTCGCCATGATTCGCCTCTGAATATCCTTCCTGCTCAAATAGCGGGCTCTGAGATGAAATCCCAATCCGTTCTTCAGGTAAGGATCAAGACGGTTATCGTTCCAGCCGCTTTCACAAAGGATATACTAGGTCCCGCATCAACCATTGGTCTCTCGAGATGGGTGTTCGTCGATGGGGCATGGACTCACTCGACATCGCCTCCCTAGTACGGAAGACGACTCAGCAACGGAAGCTGAGTCCGATACGGAAATACTGCACTGTGTCGCTGAGATCGGCAAGAGACGGTCTTGCGAGCATTATTCCGGAGTGCCAAGAAAAGACTCCCCACCTCTCCCGATTATTTCACCGCTCGTCTCTCCTGCCAGATCACGCATTGCCACCATGCCCCCGGCTACGGGCTTTCCACATTTCTCCGTGCAGGAAACCATCGAATTGGCTGCCTCAGGGTCACCTGCCGTAGAACAACATTCAATACGCTCGGATTCTTTGCCTTCAGTCGTTCGGGAGTTTATTCACATGTTCCCTGGGGATGAAAGTTATCCCGCGGACTTTCCAGAATCCTTACGAATCTAAGATATCGAGCAAGAATACGGACCAGCCTGTTGTAGTTATTGCTACAGTGATAAGTGTGACAGTTACTGGCAGACTCTACATGATATGCAACGTCCATCTGAACCACGGCCATCATGTCGGACCGGTTCTCGAAGGAGGGGCCACTTCTACCTCTTGTACAGCCGAGAGGCTTTTGTTCGATCCCGTGCCATCTGCAACATCCTCGGACATCCGTAACGTCAGTTCTGAATTATCGATCCGAGTAGTCAGAGCAGATGCTGCTGCTACTTTGGTTGCGTCTGCACTCTTCTCGGCTGCCATCTGTGCGAGCCTGTCATTCTCAGTGACTCGGTCTCCAAAGACCTCGCCAAGTTCTTCGAGCGTCCGATGTGCGGTCTCGGGGTAGATGAACCAGACTACGACAAATGACAAGACGCAGAAGCCGACCAAAAGGAAGTAGTAGCCTGCGCTCATGACCTCGAACAGCGGGGGTGTGATGAACGCGACGATAAAGTTGAAGAGCCAGTTGGTACCTGTGCTCAGTGACATGCCCTTGGCACGAGCGCGGAGAGGGAAGATTTCAGCGCCGAGAAGCCAAGGACCGGGGCCCCAGGTGGCCCCAAAGCAAAAGAGATAGAAGCAAACGCCAAAAAACAGACCATCGGCGGCAGGGAGACGCGCGGCTCCTCCGGGAAGGCTGTCAGCATAATACTGGAGGCCGCCGACGATAGAGAGGGATGCTGCTAGCGTGATGCTTCCGATGAGAAGGAAGGTGCGTCGGCCCCAGCGGTCAATGAGGAACATCGCAGGGATGGTACCCGAGCAATAGATGAAGGCGCAAGCCCCAGCATAGAGGAGAGAGCGAGAGATGCTGAAGCCCGCGCGGGTCAAGTTGGACGGCAGGAAGTACAGGATAGCGTTGATGCCGTTGAGCTGGGCAAACATCTGACAAGTGATGCCAACGATGGCGCGTCGGGTGTATTGACAAAAGACCTGGCGCCACGTAGCCTGGCCCATCTTGCGCTCGTAATCGACGACGGCCGCGATCTCGACGTACGTGGCAACGATGTTCGGGTGTCTTGTGTCGCCAGCCGCGTGAAGGTCGGCTAGGGTGCGCAAGGCTTCCTGCTCGAACCCATTCGCCGCGAGCCACCTTGGGGTCTCTGGAAGGATGAACGTCCAAGCGACTAGGATGGCGGCCAGCGCAGCTTGCACGACATATGGACCTCTCCAGGAGATCTCTGAAGGTATGGCGAAAAAGAAACCATAACCGACCCAAGCTGAGACCGCATAGCCGAGGTTCAGGCAAATATATTCGATACAAACGAAGAGACCGCGAGCATGCCCGGGGGCGATCTCGCACTGCAGTACCGGAACGGTCATGGACAGTATGCCGACGCCGATTCCTTGGATTGATCGCCCAGCGATCAGAACCCCAAGGTTGGGTGCGAAGATCTGTATGAATGCGGCGACCAGATACATTATTGCGCCAAGACGAACCGACATCCGTCGACCCATGATGTCACAAATGTAGGCCGCCAAGAATGATGCAAAGAACGCGGTGATGTTCAGACACGAGACCGTAATGGCTGTATGGGCGCTGTCGGATCTGGACGGAAGACTGCAGGAGAGAACGAACCTTGGATCCAAGGGTCAACACCCGTGTTGCCGGCCTGGATCTGGTCCAAAGTCACCGTCTTCCCGAACATGCGGTGGATGAAGGATGGCTGGACCTGGACCGCAGCGATGATGCCTTGGCCATACCCAAACATGGCGTCGCCCAGCGACGCAAGTGCAGAGGACATGTACAGGAGTGGTCTGCCGACCATCCACCGTGGATAACGAGCGGAGTATACTCTGGGCCGCAAGCGGTCGGTGAGTGACATGGTGCTTCAAGCGGGGTGGGCTGTGGGTGGGTGGGGGACGCGAAAGGATCTGTTTAGCGTGATTTTAGAGGACGAAGGTATTTATGTGGTCCAGGGAGGCCAGGCATGTCCTGAGACTTGCCTGGCCCGGTTTGAAACTGGACCAGCCACTGGAAGACCATCTCATTGAACCGGGCCGTTGGAGCCGTGCGCGTGGTCACGCCACGCTTGATTAGACGATAGCCGAATAAATACCCGCCGACTCCACTCGTATCATGACTGGCCGCCTTCAACACAAAGTCGGTCTCAGCCTCTCTCCCAGGCGACACTGACCGACGCCCTTTACAGTCTGCGCTTATCACAGGGGCGGGCTCGTGAGTACAGCATATCCTTGTCTGTGCTCACCCACGATCGCCTACAGCGGTATCGGACTCGAATCGTCCCTCCTCTTTGCAAAGGAGGGCGCGAACGTCTTGCTAGTGGATATCAACTTATCCGCAGCTGAAAAGGGCGCGTCCTTGATTCGGCAGAGGTTTCCCAACGTGAAAGCGTTGAGCATCAGAGTCGACGTGGCGAAAGAGGATGAGATCAAGTCTGCCGTAGAACTCGCCGTAAAGGAGTTTGGTAGGCTCGACATCGTGGTATAGAACGGTTCCAAACGTTTCCTTGGTCTCCGCTCATCCGAATCTTTCTAGTTCAACAATGCTGGCGAGTCGGATATACACACGGCGTCTGGGAATCCCTTTTGACTCAGATATAGGAATCATGCACCCTGACGACGACAATGCTCTCAACACCGAGGAGCGTATTTGGGACCTCACGATGTCGATCAACGTCAAGGGCGTGTGGTGGGGATGCAAGTATGCGATTCTCGCGATGCGCCAAAATTCTGTGGACGAGTCAAAGGGTCTCCGCGCTGGAGGGAGCATCATCAATACGGCGAGCTTCGTAGCCATCATGGGTGCTGCTACTCCACAGCTAGCGTGTGAGTCCTCCAGGATCTCCATTACTTGATTGCTTATCTATTATCGCAGACACCGCATCGAAGGTATCCGTTTCCCATGACCACCGGTTCTTTAATCCTGACCCTGGTCCAGGGAGCCGTGCTTGCAATGACTCGCGAGCTTGCCATGGTGCATGCCAGGGAAGGCATTCGTCTAAATGCTCTTTGCCCGTGAGTCTGGCCTGCTTTTCTTGATTGTCCTCACCCCATATCGTACGCCCACCAGTGGTCCACTGAAGACGCGTGAGTAATTTGGCCCCTTCCAGAACTAACCGACCGTATTCTCTCCCAGCTTTGCTTATGGATTTCTTGGACACCGACGACAAAAAGAATCGCCGTCTCGTTCACCTCCCCATGGGTCGGTTTGGTCTGGCGGTCGAACAGGCGAATGCGGCACTTTTCTGTAGGTGGTGCTAAATCTGGGAGCAGGTCACTTCTAAGCTTTCTGTACCGGCAGTGGCGAGCGACGAGAGTAGCTATATAACAGTCCGTCACCACAACCTTCACGCGGTGAAGCTCACTCGTCGATATTTAACAGGGCACGGATTTCAAGGTGGACGGTGGACTGACATCGTGTTATGTCACCCCTGTGGGAGAACCGGCCCTCTCTGCTCCTCCTAGCCTTGTTTAACAGACCGAGTGTACACTTGTACGTGGCAAACCAGATCGTCTTTGACGGCGTAGCAGCTACGCGCTTGAGCACTCCTACGCCATACATTTGTCTCCGAGCAGGTGTCGGACCGAGTTTCTGGAGAATGGCAAAATAGCATGAAAAAGAAAAAGTAACACACAAATCCGAATCCACATAACGAAACCGACATAGTTTGCTCATCGTCGCCTTCCCAGTCAACAATGCCCTAAGCTTGAGCCTACTAGGCTGCCTTCTTCTCTGCAGCCCTGCGCTTCTCGGCCTCTTCTTTGCGAATCCTCGTGATCTCCTTTCCGATATCGTTCTTGAGTTGTTTCTGCAGCTCTCGGCGGTAACCAAGCATGAAAAGCAGTTCCAAGTGGACGAAGAGAGGAGCAAGGACGAGAGCTTGATGGGTGCCGTGAGTGACGGGTCGCTGGCACAGAAGTGAGACCCACCTCCAACGAGATTGTCGAGCAAGGCCGGCGCACGGCGTTCTGCAAGGCCATGACCAAGAAACTGGGCGATCCACGAAAGAACATGAACGATGAACGCATTTCTGATTCCATTTGGACGTTGTGCATAGGCTGTCGCTGATAACAACGACAACACCATTTGTGGTACATAAAGAAGCTGAGTAAAGTGGCTGATCGGCTGGCTGGCCCGGGAGTTGATTGAATGATAAGCTTACCGCAGCGACGGGCTCGAGGAGGATGTAGTAGGTCAGATAGACGATAGCCAAGAGTGCAGGCATGTTCAAGTCGAAAACAAGGAAATCACTGAAGACATATTTGACGGGGGGGAGCAAGGACGGGATGGGGGCGAGGGTGAGGAGTACGAGCGCGCTCCTGGGAATGATGGTGAGAATGAAGCATGGCAAAAGAAGGGAAGCACGAGGACGCACCAGAGAAGACTGGGGACGCCGAGGACATGGATGGCAAAGTTCACGGGATTAGAGTGGTAGGAGCCGTAGAAAGTGAGCTGGAGAACCGCATGAGATCATGCAAAGTCGAACCACGGATAACCAGGACTACGCACTTGCTTTCGCAGTTCCAGCGGGGAGGACATGTTGATGGCGGGATGGATGTAGCGGATCTCAAGCCGATTGTGGCAGGGAAGACTGCGCGGGATCGTTTCACGTGACCTGTCTGCCCCCCCCGACGGACGTGGCCCTTTGACAGTTTTTCCAAGCATGGTTCGGTCTACGATCATAGTGCGCGCAACAGACGCCCTCCCGCTCGCAGCCAGTGTTGACGACGAACAGGTCCGTTCTTTTCTCGACCCAGTCAACGCTACCGACTAGCTCTACCCAGATAGAGCAAGCCCTGCAGGAGCACAAACAGCAGGCGAAATTGATATTCAGGCGCTTGACGCCCAACTCTGAGCCACGATGCTCCATTGAGAGTGGCCAATATACGCATCAGTGAGCCTCCACTTTCTCTAATGCAATGGTGAAACACAACGAGCCGTTCCAGTTACCTTTTGGCAGACAATGTGGTATACCTGACCATAGCGGACAAGTCATACCCACGCAAGCTGGCCTTTTCGTACCTCGAGGAACTCTCCAAGGAATTCTCCTTGTCTTACGGCCCGAAAGTGGAGTCGATACGGAAGCCGTATGCTTTTGTTGGGTTTGGTGCGTGCTGCGCCCGGCCGGTCCGAGTCACGAATTCACGAGTTGTGCTGAAGACACGTTCATGTCAAAGACTGCGCGATTATATAGAGACACCAGGGCCGCCAATACTGCGGGGGGCTCGAACTTGGACAAGCTGAACGACGAGCTGCAGGATGTCACACGAATAATGACAAAGAATATGGAGGAGCTCCTTTGGCGGGGTGACTCGCTGGACAGTAAGGCCGCCCTTGTTAATTTTGTGGCCCACCCTGACTTCGTTTTCCCTCAGAAATGTCGCACCTTTCCACGTCGCTTCGCTCGGAGTCGGAGAAGTATCGCAAGGCGGCAAGGAATATCAACATTCAAGCCATGATACGACAGTATGCTCCGTTTGGTGCTGTAGCTATATTGTTTATCATTCTCTTATGGTGGCGCTTTTCATGAAGTCGATGAGCAGTCGCTTAGGTCGATCTGGCATCTTACATACTCACGGGTAATGTACTACTGTTCGCGCGTAGTTCCACCAATCGCGTGTTGATGCGCGGTCCCGAGCACCCGTATCGAAACCTCGGTGTGTCTCTTGTGCCCTTGAAAGTGGTAGCGCAACTTTGGCAGACCTCTCGGTGGGGTGTCGCCCGTTACACCACGCATGCTCGTTCATCGTGACAATTAAGCCTACGCTATGAAGCACCTCGGTGCCCTCGACTCCAGGACCCGCACCACTGCAGGGATCCGTGTTATCGACGAATACGGTGTCAAGTCGGAGATGGGCTCGATATGGGCGATGGCACGAGGCGCGGGATTATCATTTCCAGTTTGGTGAGGGCACAAAAGCGCTCTCGTTCCTTTCTTTCCTCCCACTGTCGTCCCTCCGATCATCATGAGTGCTGCAGGAGGGTATTCAGATATGCCCCAGCCCTATTCCCCGGCCTCTGGTGGTCAGATCCAGCCAGGGGCCATCACTTATACCACCTCAACCGGCCCTGATGGCCAAGTCGTCTACCATCCATTCAGGCAAGTTTCTCCTACTCTTTCGAGACTATTCATGAGCGACCCATAACGAACAGGGCTGTCCATGCACGGTATGCGATCGGGGTTAGGTCACTGAATCATCCTCTTGACGTTCAACAGCTACCAAACGCCGCAGGGTGTGATCCAAGGTATCCAGTGGGTTCCGGCCGAGGCTACACAGATCCTTCCTGCGGGCGCTACACCAGCAAATGCGGTAGATCTCACTTCGAATCCCATCTCTCTTTCGTTGATGTCATATACAGGAATTCGCGGCCTCGTGGAACCGTGGTCACCTCTCCAGAGAGGACGAGAAATCGCTTGAAAAATGGTGCGTGTCTTTTCGAGTCGACTCGGAGATCGTCTCAGCTTCTGCAGGCAGAAATCAGAGGAAAAGCGCAGGAAGAAAGAAGAGAAAGATTCCATCAGGCGGCTCTCTAAGCAGTTCGACAAGGATATGCAGGAAGCTGAACTTCGTGCCGTACGCGATAGGGAAATCCAGACCAGGGAGCGCCGCCGCAGTTTCTATGGAGACGCTCCACCACCGGGATATGGCCCCCCCGGGCCTACGGCCTATGGTGCCTACCCTCACAGCCCCAGCGCTCCCGGCTCCGTAGACCTCGATCGGAAATTCACCGAGCTTGAGATCGAGAGGGACGTCAAGTTCACTAGTCGTCAGAGAAAATACTCGACTAGCGGAGGCGATCGCACCTCCGTTTACGCCCCCCCGCCGAGCAACGCTTACTCATCGCCAGTGGCCCCGAGTGGTTACCCGGCCGCAAGTCCCAGCCCTTACAACCGTGCTGCCTCCCCGTATCGCCAACCGTCTGTGTACTCCACTTCTCCGAACCCACGTCCCCAAGAAGTCTCGTCTTACCCGGGTGGTCCGGATCCGATTGCCCGTGCAGCATCTCCCTATGGCCGACCAGACCCCATCGCAAGGGCAGCCTCCCCGTATGGCCGTCCTCCCGTCGAGCCCATCGCTAGAGCTTCTTCACCGTATGGGCAGAGCCAACCCCCTTATACTGCTCGTGCGCCGTCTCCGATCCCTCCCTCGAGAGGACCCCCACCTCCGCGCTCCACCTCTCCCTTCCCTCGGGCGCCATCACCATACGTTCCTCCTCCCTCTAGTGTTTATCCTTCCGGTCATGTGTTGGAAGGGCAGCCTCTTTCTCGATCTCGTGCCCCATCACCAATGCCAGGTCCCCCCTCTTCTGCATTCCCGGCATCCCCTCGTATGCCTGCTGCTGGCGTAGTTGGAGACCAACAGCTCACTGCACCGGAGGCTTTCTCCCGTCCTGCGAATGCGGCTCAGTCGTACACACCATTTAACATCATGAAGATCCAAGACATGGAGCAATTCTACGACCAGATCCCCAGGATGCCTCTCGTGCTGGAGACGCACGACGTGTATCACCAAGACTGGATCAGATTCATGAACGTACGTCTTTCTTTCCAAGCTGCGTGGCACCCCGATTGAAAGAGCATATCCCTCGCACCGTCAGGACCTCGCGCTCGCGTGGGCCGGAAAGATGCCAATTCCAGAATTTTCCCGAGGACCGCCACCCAAGCGTTCGATGCTCGTCGCTGATCTGATCGATCTGTGGAACTCGAGCTTTTTCCTCACGCGTCGGGTCGAAGTAGTCTTGTACAAGGGTCGCGAGCGCCGCTCGGGCGCCAACGCGGGCAACATCGATTACAACTTGCCCGGTTTGAATCCAAGCTACTCCTCCGACTCGTCGCCCTCGTCGAGCTCGGACTCGGGGTCCGAGTCCGATAGGTACCCCGGGTATGGTCGCGGCGTCGACTTGACAGAATCTAGGAGGCGACACAAGGAGAGGAAGGAGGAGAAGAGGAGACGCAAGAAGGAGAAGAAGCTCCGGAGGAAGGCCAAGGAGCTCGAGAAGACATATACACTCTATCTGACGTACGTGCATCCTAGGGACATGTCTGGCCCGGGCCAGCACGGTTACTACGCCTGACATTCTCTGGACACTCACGTCTGCCAACTTACCCCTAGTCAAGCAAGTTTGCATTACAGTAACGAGATGATAGCGACCGTGCACCAATTCGATAGTCCTTGTAAACCATGTACACTGAAAGATGACGAGACATGTGCCAAGTCGAGCATTGTGCAGAGAGCATCAGGGAATATACAGAATCATAAATTACAGCACTACCAACCACCACGCATCCTGCCTCTTGGAGCCCCGTAATGTGAACCACCTCCGTAGCCACCCCTATGCGCACCACGACTGTGTCCATTTGGGGAGCCAGAGCCACCAAAACCCCCGTGAGCAGGCCCTGGACCACCATAGCCGCCGCTGCCGCCGTCATACCCTCCCCTTCCGTAAGACTGGGAATGGCTAGGGGGCCCATATCCGCCTCTGGAGCCTCCGCGGTGCGACCCGCCCCGTGGAGGTCCCTGAGGTCCTCCCCCAGCCCCACCATAGCTCTGCATCGGTGGCCGCCCATTCCACCCATATCCGCCGAACCCTTGTTGTGATGGTGGGTATGGCTGTCTAGCTGATTGTCCGTACGGTGGCGGTAGATGTCCGTTCGAGCTACCATAACCCCCGGGGCCGCCCCCGTGCGGGCCACGAAAGGCAGATCCTTCCTGGGCACCGCCGCGGTCCATTCCACCACGCCCCCCACGGGAGCTGCGTCTGGAACGAGGGTCCAGGTCCTCAGAGGTAAGTTGCTGCGGGGGTTTGCGCGCTCCGGGTAACAACATGGAATGGTGAGGGGTGAGCTGCCTCGGGAAGTAGTAGAGCACTGATAGTGATCTGTCGTCCTTGATGTCTGGAAGATTGATTAATGTCAATGGAGAGTAGAATGTCGATCCCGGGATGCAGTCAGGATTCGGGAGCGCACTCCCACTAGTGCCCCTCGAGTCTTTTATAGGCAGCGGCACCGGCTGCGTAAAGCAAGATCAGATTACTTGGCGATGAAGGTGCGAGACATTATTGACCTGCTTGTCTTTCCGCTTTCCGTATAGGCTCTCGAAAAATGGATACAGCCTATGTTCATCGGACACATACATCACATTACTGCCCCAGCTATTTCGTCTTACTTCGTCCTCTGTGAGTGTCGGATATCTCTCTGACATGGCATCCAAAAGTCTTTTTTCATCGATGAACGGAAGTAGAGCAACGCCCTGCCACAACATTTTCTTTCCATTCATGTCGATCTGGAAGGAACTCGGATAAAAGTCAATTATAGGTGAAGTGGGTTCAGTCATGAGATCGTGGAACACGGCTGGAATGTGCTTTTTTGAGGCAGGGGGAAAGACGCCCATAAGTTGCTCATAAGGCTTAAAGGGTTGACCCAGGGTGAAACTGATTTTCATGTCTTTGAGGCCCTCAAAATCCGAGGCGAAGGGGGCAAAATGGAAAGGATAGTACCACTGCCAGGAAGGTGTCTTTCGGGGAGGTTATATCAATGTCCCAGCAGGCTTTCGTCTCACAGCTTACCCCTTGGTAGTAGTAATGCAAAACCCACGCAATACCTTCCACATAGCATTGGGTTATCCTGGCACAAGACGTTATAGCAGTATCACGGAGATAAGAAAAGACGACAAACTGTTTCCTGAACTCAACATCGGAGGTCGGGATACTAAACTTCTGCTGATAATAACGCTCCTTGTAACCATGTTCATATAACCTAAAGTTGACCAGGTAAGCGTTCGGCAGAGGTGGAGCGAAGTGGAAGTGCTTCTATACCTGACGTTATCTACTTGCTCAACAGAGCCATCAGCTCGGACAACCATAGCATACGAAGGTTCCTCCTCCTCCACCGAGCTCTCCTTCTCGCCGATGACAACATCCTCTTCGATGTCTATTTGCGCATCTTCGATTTCAACATCTGCTGCGTTGCGTTTTCGGCTTGGAGAGACAGATGTCACGGAGTTGTCCAATGGCTGTGATTGCAGCGGGGTAATTGCAGTAGCAGGAGGTTCTGTGTTTCCAAGACCGGGGACATCGAAATCAGAGGCTGAATCTGAAATATCAAAGTCTGGTGCCTGTACTTTCCCCGCCGAAGACACGCTAGGTTTCAGGGGGACAAGCCCTCCCAACTCAGCTTTTAGAACCTCTGCAGCACTCATGTTTGCCAGCCTAATTGCTGCGCGATTTGCAACTACATCACGATTGCTCCCGGCCAATGCTTGCGCAGCAGCAGGCACGTTGGACTTCGATTGTGTCGTCGGGGGAGCTCCAAGACCTATCGAATCTGCTTTCGCAGCGAAATCATTATGAATTGGACCATTGATACCAAGAGCAGTAGAGGGCCCAGACGCATTACGGATGTCAGAAGGTCCGTTACCATTTTTGTTGTTATCAATGCGACGCCGCTTGGATTCACGATCCTGACGGTTCTCGGCTACGAAGGTGGATGGTCAGCCTCGGGTATCCAATTAAAATCTTTCCGATAAAATGAATTAAGAAGCTGACTCTACATACCTTCTTGCCTTTTCCTGAATATATCATCCTCTCTTCTTGCAAGCCCTTCGAGAATTATCTCTGCCCTCTCGAGCACCAACTTGCCGTGGTCCGTCAAGTACCCACCCATCCTCGGCAGCTCCATCTTCCAAATGTTGAGTAATGTGTCAATTGCGCCCTCTCTGATCTCCAAACTAGGAAGATGTGGCAAGAAGTCATTGCCCACGAAGAAAATCAATAACACCCAATCATCAATTGCCTGCTCGAAGTTGAAAGAGAAGGGTGCTCGAGGGACATAAAGCTCCGTTTCAAGGTACTCTCGTAGAATGGAAACATCGAGAAATATGAACGGCTTTTTCTCGGGAGGAGTAGGCTTGG
>JBBPKP010000045.1:0-17628 GCA_038089335.1 Boletellus aff. obscurococcineus | reverse complement strand
GGTAGAGGATAGAATCCACGGCGGCCGTCGTTGAATTCGAAACCTTGACGTGGTTCTGCAAATGAGTGAAATCCTGCAAAGCCGAGCGCAGAATTATGGCGCTGACGACCAGAGGTAGTGGGAGAACCGCGAGGAACTTGGATAGACTCGCCCTGGGAGCCAGAAGGCGATTTGATCTCGACCGCGTTTGCAAGAATCGACTTCATGAAAGAACCCTCGTCATCGCTAAGTGATGCCACGGAGAGACATCTTGCAATCTCGAGGGGCGGTATGATGTCCGAGAGTGTAAGTGATGTTTCCCCCTCGCTCGATGAGGGACGCTTGCCACCAAACTTGAAATTACGGTTGAGCTCGCCGATAGAGGGCTGAGAAGCGATACCTGCAGCATTTGGCAGGAACTGAGGCAAGATGAGGCTGTGCGATTCCTCGTTCGATGCTATGGTGTCACAGCTGTCTAGGCCAGAGAACAAAGATGGCGCCGCGTGGGCATCCACAGGGAAGCCCTCCGACGAGAGCTCGCGAGATTCGTAATCGATTGGCAAGTTAAACAAGCTCTCCCCCACACGAGACAACTCGTCTTGCAACGAAGGAAGCTTAGGGACGGGTGGTGCATCTCCAAGGTCATAGTGAAGGTCAATCTTGGTAGGTGTACGAAACGCACTCTCAAGCTGTTCGATGAAACTGCGACGATCGGAAGCACCGGATTCATTGAGTCTCTGCAACTCGCCAGTGAAGTCGAAGGACTTTTTGGTGTCATCCTCGGATATCGTTCCAGCCTCCTCGGCGCCGACTTTGTGTTCGTCCTCGACAGTCACGGCGGCTCGGTAAATAGGAGACTCGGCTAGAGAGTCCCTCAAAGGCAGGATGTCAAGCTCCGGTAGAGGTAGCTCTGGCGGTAAACCTGGAGAGGGAGGGGGATCTGCCGGCTTAGGTTTAAACGATATCGTGTCTTCTTGATCTGAATTCGATAGTATGATCAGCAACTCGTCGGGGATGTCAGAGTCGGGATCGCTCTCGTCACACTCCTGCTCCGCGATACTACCCACAGAGCCGCCCAAAGTACCAGCGAGCCCGAGGCTACGACGCGCCTCCGGAAGGAGGGGCAGGCAGTAACTATCAACATCCGCTGGTTGAATTACAGCGCTCCGCTTGCGAGTGTGACCTTCAGGCTTCTTGAATACTGGCGAGGTGGCTAGGCTTCCCCGAGACTCGGACTTGGAGTGACCCGAACCGAACGTCAGGGCAGACGGGGAGCGATCAACCGGATTGATCATAAAGGGTGATATGCCGGAGGAAGTGCTTAGCACCGTCTTCGAGATAGGGAGACGCACAGTGGCTGGGCGGAGTGCTTTGAAGACAGGCGATGGATCTGCAGCTGGCGTGGGAGTCATTGTTTGCCTGTGGGTCCGGACGGTTGCCATGTTATCTTGAAAGTTAACTCGGATCGTGCTGGGGGAAGGTGTCGAAGGAGAGATCCCCCTGTTCAATGTGGACCAAGGAGCGATGTTCTGCCCAAGCTGGTTACCGGCACCCTTTGAACACGATTGCGAATAAGGCTTTAGAGAAGTCATGGACAAATTCCTGCGACAGAGACCTTTAACTGGGCTCTCTGATGTCAGTCGATTGCTCCACTGTGAATTCGCAGATGCGCCTGGCAAGAACGAAGAGTGCCGACCGAGTGGGGTCACCTCCATGCTTCCAGGAGTTGCTTGGAGATCAAGTTTGTTGATTAGCCGAGCCAACTCATTCGTCGCTGCATCCAAGAGTGAAAGAGCGACGTTATCTATTTCAAGCTCAGCTACGGTTTGGTGGTAGGAATTTTATTCGCTGTTACCTTTATCTCCCGCATGTATGGTATTCGGGCGGCTTCGGGCAAAAGGCTGCTCTGGTACAGATCGAGGGCGCTCGCACTCCACGAGAGCTGGTGTGGGAGGATCAACCAAATCGGCGGCCGATCCGTGCCCGTCCGCAGTTGCCGCCCCAATGATAATGATTGGTGTAGCAGGTGGCTCTTCCGTCGGCTCTTCATCACGCTCCAATACGGCTCCTGGGAAAATGGCCGCCAACGGGGTCCTCCGACTGCCGGACGACTTTCTCGTAGAGTCCTTCTTACTCTTAGACTTTTTACTCTTCTTCGTCTTCTCCTTGGTCTTCTCCTTGGTCTCCTTGGTCTCCTCCTTGGTCTCCTCCTTGGACTTCTCTTTGGCCTTCTCCTTGTTCTTGCGCTCCCTTTCTTTCCTACGAAGTTCCTTCACGGTCTGTAAACCCGCTTCGTCCCACTTCACGGAGGCCGCCCCCGAACTGCCCGAAGACTCACGAGACTTTGTCGACATCGGCCGAACAGAGGAGGCAGTAGACATCGCCGACCCGGAACGTCCTCGCACAAGAATCCCGCCACCTAACAAATCCGCAGAATCGACCGATAAACGGTTATTGGCGGCGCTCATCGCGACAATCGAGGACGCCGCTGACCCATTGCGAGACGACGGCAGGCGCATCGTGGACGGTAAACCAAGTCCCAATATACTCGCCTTTTTCTTGCCGAGTGACCTTGATTCATACTTGGAACCGACGGGGCTAGTGGACAACGCACCCGCTTCAAAGCTGCTGCCAGAGTGACGGATTGTTTCCTGTGCCCTATCTCTGCCCCCATTCCTGTCCTTTTCCTTTTCCTTTTCCTTGTCCTTATCCTTTTTCTTCTTCTTTTTCTTAGCATCCGACACCTTTTCTTTGACAGACGCATTAGCAATGGAAGTTGCATCTGGATTAGGCGTGTTCTTGAGTTGAGCCCAACTACCAATACGGGCAAGGGACCGGACAGAGCGCATAGCCCTGATGGCGACGGAATCCTTCCCACTCCCCAATCCAGGAGCACTGGGCGGTGCCTGCGTTGCCAAGGGTAGAGTGGGAGCGCGCAAGCCTTCCACAAGAGGCTCGGGAAGCTCTGCGCTGATCGGACCTGTGAGCAGCATACCTGAGTCCAACGAATTGTATCGCGCTCGCTTATCGGCAGTATTATCGGTTAGTTGAGGAGCTAAGCCAATGGTCAGTAATGTGATCCGGTGAGTCATGAGGGCCTTACATCTCGCGCGCTCCTGGTCCTTTCCCTTATCTTTGTCCTTCCCTTTCGAGTCCTTCCTCCCGCGCCCAATGCTCCACCACTTCTGATTCTCATCGACCTTTGCCCTCAGTAGGCTCTCCCTCTTCCCTTCTTTCTCCTTTGGTTTCGTAACGGACGGAACATTTGTCGTTTCCTCCAATGCCCCCCAGTGCATCCCATCCAAACCCAACCGCGATTTCTTCTTCTTCACCACCAAAATATCCCCGATGTCGGGGTCATTCGCAGGGTCGATATAAATATCAAATCCATTGGTATCGCTCTGATCTTGGACGCTTGCAGCAACACCAAATGAATCTCGCTCGCGTGTTTTTGCCGACAACGCCGACGACGCAAGAAGACTGAGTTTCGACTTCTTGAGAACGAGACGCTTCCGTGACGTCTCCCCAGTCGTACTTGACTTGGGTGCGATCGGGATGGGAGTTGCCTCGGAAGTGATCTGGGGTGCGTCCCGGCAGGTATCGTCTGCCGAGTTAGTATTGCAGGGGGTCGCACTTGTCAAGCGGATGGTCGGAATCTGTGATTGAGATGCAGGCGTTGGTGTAGCGAAGGGGGATGGGGAGCGGGAGCGAATAGTATCCGTCGTAGGTCGTGAACGCAGCTGCAATGGCATTACTTAATGGCAAAATCGTTGTATGCAGCAGTAGACGTGCTGATCGTCGAGTCGTTATAACACAAGATGCTTTCGGGATTTGGAAACTATTAGAAGATTGAGACTGCCAATAACGGTGGACAGAGAAACTTGAGTGGTCGTCAGATTTGGGTATGATTCGTGATCTTGAGCGTGCTTTTGACTACGGAGTCAAATTAGTCTGGTGAGATCGCAAGCAAAGTAATAGCGTGTCGTGTTTCAAAAACGAAACGTGAGCTGGGGAAACTCGTAAACTCTTCGTGTTAGCAAGTATAATAAAGTCTCTATGAAGTCTGTCCGTAAGAATCGAAATAGGTGTGCATGAACGCGGATGACTGACCTCAGACAAAGGACTTACAGCCTTGAACAACAAGGTTGCCAAAGCGGCGACGACGAGGTCGACGATGGCAGGCACTTGCTCTGCGACGGGAGAAACAGTGTCGGAATGTGCAGAGTCGATCGTGAACTCGAACTTGTTTGCGCTTGTGGGCGCAGTGCAAATAGCGCGTAAATAAGACGCGTCGTAAAAACAAGTCACGGGACCTCACATTGATATCATTGCATCATCATATCATTCATACAGTAAGCAACTACAAGGACCAACGAACGTGCAAGGAGCTTAAACGAATGTACTAATCATTAGACGTCATGGATAAGTAGTATGTCACCAAAAATCTGTTCGAGTTTATTGTTATTCATAAGATAAATCGAAGGTTAGTGTCCTGTAGTCAAGTTTGTTATCTCCAAGGTTGAAGATGCACCGCAATACGCACAATGTAATGTCCACTCGATAGCTGTGCTTTCTGCTGAAAATGTGGCTGCACGATTTCACGAATAGATAACAACAACTCCAAATAACTCTGCACCGGTTTCCGGGCTATCAGAATCAGTAAGAATGAAGTTTCCTGGGGTATGCGCACAATACTTACTCAATGCCGTCAAGAATGCCTGTCATTGAGTTGGATCAGGAACATTTACTATTCAATCAATCAAAAACTACTCACATAACTCATCGCGCCAATGGCCACGCCTCCTTGAACGGTGTCCGCGCTTGTCTGATCATCCCTACAGGCCGCAAATGATATAACGTCCGCAGAACTCGTTCTCTTTGCCTGTGCACTCTCGGCGATGTGGTTCTCCTTCAATCGTCCGTCGTGATGGTACTATCACAAAATTATTGGGTTGCACCCTTTTGAGAGAAAGAACGCACCATAAATGGTAAGTCTATCGAAGATGGGTATTAGCAATACATTGGCAGGAAAAGCTGGGTGTGCATACCAAGCGTTGTTCCTGAATGGCACGACTACAAGCTCATCAACACCAGGATAAGAGATCCGCATTTAGAGAATAAATCTTACGTCGAAAACAGCCTAAATGGTTGGTATCATTTAATGACAACGTTGATCGTGAAGACCACGCAAACCTTACCGTTAAGCGGCAGCCAGGAGGAAGCGACTTCACCTTTATTATGAAAGATCAGTCAATTGCCCTCCAGGCCAAAAGGATCCCACAAACCAGGATTTGGTGTAGCTCCTGTCCATCAACCAATATGGTAAGCGTGATTTCTGCAAACATTCTGACTCACGTCATCTATGATTACACCTGCCGTCTTGTAGTCCACCGGGTATATTACTGACAAAATGCTTCAGCCGACGTTGTTCGCAGGGGAACAATGGACTCACCTTCGTCAAATCCATCCGTCTTGTCGCCATGGATATCGCGTACTTGGCCACCATGACCGGAATCTGAACCAAAAAACTAGTTGCTGGAACGAAACAATCGCAGTGTGCAATTCTGCTTACAATGAAAGAAGAGTGAATCGTGTGGTTTGGCGTCCTTTACGAGCCATTTCATAGCATCGATCATATTCTTCCTTGTGGGCATCTGTCGAGGGTGGGTAGTCTGATCCATCAGCAGGACGATGTCGCCCTCTCTGAAACCCCATTGGCCTAGGAGCGCGCAAATCGGCGCAAGATTGAGTACGGAAATGAAATCGCTTACGGGTAAGGAACCGGTGCACATTCTTGATATCGTTGATGCAGCCGTGCAGCTCACGCTTCTGGCCGACGTAGTTGATACCAATCTAAATGCAAACAAAAGTGAACGATCGTCCAAGAAATGGTACTATCTACCCACACACAGCGCCTTTTTCCGTCCGGTACACGACGAATACATGTGTCCTGCGTTGGCACGGACTAATTCCGGCGGCTTGGGTGGTAAAAGGTTGGGATTCGCGGGAGTTGTGACGCCTCCTGTAGAGTGTGCGCGGCGACGATGTAGCTGTGCTGCTTTATTCGGGTGCGAATGAAGGGACGCCGTAGCCGCGGGAACCGCTTGGGCTTGGATCTGACCATGCCCGTGTGAACTATGGGGAGATGCCTGTCGTGATTTCTCGTTGGCATAGTGAACATGACGAGAGGGGGTGGTTGAGACGCTGTGTGAATGATGTCGGGCATGCCTGTGCCCGTGATGGCTGGGCTGGTGTTGTGAAGGGGTTCGTGCCAGAACGGATCGCTGAGTTGGCTTAATGGGTGGTTCAGGGGCGCCGCGGGGCGGAGATATACCCAGCGTAAGTTGTGGGGGGACAGCAGAACGCGGGAAAGTGTGGTAGGACGGACTGAAAGACGGGAAATGAAAACAATCCCGTCACTGACGACTGCCCCACTTACTGCGCACTGCAAGACACCGTGTTTAGTAATCTATTTTTATAGTGACAAAAAAGAGTGGATAACTTGTGAGCAAACCTCGTTGGTTGTTGTGGGGTAGGTAAACCGAGAGGGACGAATGGTCCTGGGTATGCTTGCCTATCGATACTATTGGGCACGCGATAGGACAGGAGAGCAACAAGTGCTCACCTCATCTCCGGCGGAGCTCTCGGGCTACTCAACGGCGGTTAGAAATGCAGCTTTAGTTTCATTTCGGAAAACCAACGCACTTGGAGCTAGGAAAGCGTTGGCGCGGGGACGTCGGTTCTTGATTTCCCCGCATATCCCACATCATCGTGTTGATCTGTGTATACGCTTTGTAGCGCGGAAAGCAAGAAAAGATAGGACACCCTGGCATGGCGGAAGCATCACAGGGCGGGGGAATCAGCCATGTCAACTCGTATTTATAGCGTGAAACGGCACAGGAGAACGTACGGGGAGCGGCGGGCCTAACGGATCCTAGTAGAGCTTGGTGGGATATGGGAGGCACCCAAAGCGCTGCATTCCGGCGACGACATCAGCTTTATTTGATCCGGGCTGACTCTGAAGAAGTGACAGGCGGGCCTACATGTTCCAAAAAGAGACGCATTAGCTAATCGAAGCTGTATCGGCGCCGACGAGTCGGACTACCATCTACGCCGCCATCATCCTTGGCTGCGGCCGGCGGCTGTGGCAGTCAACCCACCGCCAGCGCCAGCGATAATCTCAGCTTTCTGTCGACAGGTATTCTGCGACCACATAGCCTGCTAGCCCCGGAATATCCGACACTGACACGTCAGGTTGTCCGAGCCACGTGCCAGGGCACCGCATGATGACACTATTGAACCGGAGTACGTGCGAAGTTTCCGGTTACCAAGGTGTCTCAGCTCGTCCTCAACTCAGCCTCGGTCTTATGTCAAATGGTCAAAGTCGGCGGGAGCGAAAAGATTGTCGGCACCCTCACAGCTATTCATCTCCTACCTGGGGCTAACGAGTACGCCCAGAAACGTGTCCACTGCTGGCATACAGCGACATCGTATGTTTCTGGTGGCCTGCGCCCCGCTGCCAACTCCATCCCGCCCAGAGTCCTATTCGCGTTGACGGATCTATGTGCCTGATCCCATCTATAATTCTCAAGCTAGGTTGTGCTACAGACGACATTCGCGGTCCGCACTTCAATTAGCACAGCTAAGACTGATTCCAGACCCTGCCCTCTTGTTAGGACGAATGTTACAACAAATGAACGTTGGCGAAATTCACGACAGAAAGTCTGAAAAGCGCGACAAACGTGGGCTTCCAAGTCTCGTCGCAAAGAGTGTTTACTCACCTCCACGTCCATTACAAATTTCTCATCAAGCTAGTGCCCGGACGACCTGTTGTGAGGCTTTCTGGTATGGCCGTGTTTTTAAGCTGTTCACTGTGAGATTTTTTTCTGTTGAAGAGGCCCACAGCTAATTAATACCAGGCACCAGCTTGAACACGACCCCCTTTCTCTTCGCAGAAATTAGTTGGATTGCTCTCCCATGGCCATGGCATCGCTGGGCGAGACTGATGGGCTTCGTGCCGGTACCGAAAGTCCTCGTGTGACTCATCTGTATTTGGGCTTCTGCTCACTAAGCAAATTCCTGTTTACTCCAAGCCGACGCATGAATCAGCATGATTATAAATCGCTCGTTCTACCGGCTCACTGGTGGTTGACCAGCACTGTGTTGACTATTCCGGTGCTCGCCAGAATGGGTGGTTCCACCAGGAGGACCCCTCGTTGAGCGAGGCTGTAAAACGCACGGGATCCCGGCCACTTGGTGGCCACTGTCGGCCGGGAGTTGAATCTTGGCGACGCTGGGGCACAGATTGGCGCCAACAACACCGAATGTGTACCGATCAAACAAGTGCCCGTGTGCACGTGCCGTCCAAATTCGGGGACCAAATCAGGAAATATCTCCGCTGCATGGGTTCGACTCTCAGGCAGCGATTCAATCAACAGGACCCGTTGACGATTCGCAACTCATCCCCGCCATCGTGATGGAGTTTTCCATCAAAAACGTCCCTTTCAAGGCCGATGCATGGGAGGTGACGAAGGCGATTGCGGCTCAGGCTCTACACGTCTGTCCTGGCCCATTTGTCAGCGGACCAGAGGAACGTCTGCCAAACTTCAAGGTAGTGCTGAACGACAGCCCGGCAGGCGGTGTGCAAAATGATGGCACCGGAACATTCACACTGATAAAATCCCTTGGAAGGAAGTTTCAGCGCCTCAGCCTCGACAACCAGATCTCCGTAGTAGTGAGGGAGAAAAGGCTCAAGTTCTTCGCTACGGGAAACGTAGTAGACAGTGCCTTGATCATCGTACTCGAAAAGGCCCCTTTCGTAGATCCAGATATCGCCAAGGATCGTACATGCAGGATCAACAGGCTTTGTTACCCATTTCACCTCGCGCGTGTGCAAATTGGTTCGTGTTAACCCATCAGTTCGTGCCTGTAACAAACGATAACGACCTCACTAGGTGCCTTTTACCGCCCGGACAACGCGCACCCCAATGATCCCCGCTCATTCTCTATTGAGTGGCCTCGAGACCACGGCCAACGGAACATGGGGATGCTTTCCTTTGAGTACGAACATAAATCCCTCAAAGTCCGGGTAAGGCTTGCCATAAGTACTTGACCGAGTCCTCAACCATATCAGATCGGCGATCCAGTTCGGGACGTCACAACCTATAACCTCATCATACGGTTTTCGAGCATCAACAAAATGGCGATGGGATACGAATTTGGGAACCCTTGTGAGCGATTGCATTGTGGCCAGATATTTTTTGCCAACCAACAATGAGCAGACGTCTGCTTTGATTTATCCGTGCCTCCCCTGATCCAAGAAGAGGAGAGTTATCCACAAGAACTCGGCAAGAAGGCAAAAAATTCCCGTCGCCTCGGATTCATCAATGCAGGTCACGAAATCATTGCTCCATACGCACACCAGATACGCATCGAGCTATCTGACGCCAGTGATTATGGTTTTGAAGACGTCACAAAGAGGTTTGAGTACTACTGTAAAGTCTCATCCCTTCGCCCGCCGAAGCAGGGAGTGGCTATAGAAGCGACTGGTAAACAAAGGTTTTTCTGCAGCAGAAAACTTAATGATATTGCGATATGGCTACGATCCCCACTCCTTTCTTCGAATTGGCGTGTTGCATTCCAGGTTGAGGCCCTTCTTCACAACGGTGTCGCGAATACGGAGGAATTGATGTCGCTTCGTCCAAGGATTGAAGATCTGGTTTGTTCTCTCGGGACTATGGCGGGCGACGTCATGCGGTGCTTTGTGGAAAATGCTACCCGCCGTCCTCCTGGGCAGCGAGTGTCTGAATGCTTCCAAAACGCACTAAAGAAAAAAGCTCGGCGTCCGCGGACGACCCCTTCGAGGGGTCGCCTTCTTTGCCACCATGTGACATTCACACCGACCCGGCTGCTGCTGGAGGGCCCAACCGTCACCCAATCGAATAGGGTCATACGCGAATACGAAGGCTATGAAGACCATTTCCTTCGTGTCAACTTCTGTGAAGAAGATCACGCGAAGTACAGGTGGGATCGGGAGGTCGACACTGAACATCACCTGCATGAACGTGTGGGTACGCTGCTGAAGGAGGGTTTCAATCTTGCTGGAAGACACTTTGACTTCTTGGCATATTCTCAGTCAGCCCTCAAAGAACATTCGGTTTGGTATGTTAGCGAATTCTGTCACCCAACAAAGGGCCGAGTGACAGCTCAAAGCATCCGTAATTCCCTCGGAGACTTCAGTGGGGTTATAAAGAGTCCATCCAAGTACGGGGCTAGAATGGCGGTTTGTCGAACTATTCGACCCAGATTCTATCACTGACCCTTTTGGCCAGCAAGCGTTCTCTGCAACAGATCCTTCCGTCCGTATCAGGATGGATCAGTGGGCCGTGGTACCTGACATCGAAGAGAACGGTATCAATTTTACAGACGGTGTTGGAACGATATCACCGGGACTAGCAAATCTGATCTGGATGGCCTTATGCGAAGACAGGCCAAACCTCGCTACCACGTCCGTCGTACCCTTCGCCGTGCGTCGTAGCTTTAATGTACATAGTGGCTATCACTTGACATTTTCACAGTACCAGATCCGTTTTCTGGGATGTAAAGGTGTCGTTTCTGTGGACCTGCGACTGAAGGGAATTCGCATGCACGTTCGACCTTCCATGAAAAAATTTGACATACCGGGAGAGGAATTTGGAACCATAGAGATCGCTGATTTTTTCGGCAGGGCCAATATTCCTTACCTAAACAGGTGTGTTAGTTCGTGCCTATTCGTATCGAGATGCTCACGAATACAACAGGCCCCTGGTGGCGCTACTAGAAGACCGTAGTGCGCCAAAGGAGGTTTTCGTGCAACTTCAGAACATTGTCGTGACGGACACCCGAACAGCCCATGATTCTGCAGCACTCTTTGTAAAACTACTCGAATCCAGCCAGCTATGTTTCAACTACCGGCTTGCCCTGATTATCAGAAGAATGAACGCATTGGGACTGGAGCTGAAGCCGAATCATCTTCAGAAACCGTTGGACACGCCGTTCTTCGCCCGACTTCGCACTTGCGCAATCAACCACGTATTGCGTGGGGTGAAGTACGAAGCTCGCATCCAGATCCCAAACAGTTATATGCTCGTTGGGGTCGCAGATGAGGGTCCAGCGTATGCGAAAGACGACAGTGTGTATCGCCTGCCCCAAGGAAAGATCTTCGGTATGTGTGGTTTGACAACTAAGACTTAGTCTTACCAACGTACAGCGTGCGTGCAAAATCCCGAGGATGAGGAGCCCCGATATATTCAAGGGATGTGCCTTGTGTTTCGGAACCCCGTCATTCATCCCGGAGACGGTAGGCCGACTCTTCTACCGTATCTGGTTTAAATTGCTGATGAGTAGATAGTGCAAAGAGTGTATGCCATTGGACGTCCCCCAGATCAACCGAATCTATTTGGGCATTTGAAGAACGTTGTCGTGTTCTCGAGTACTGGTGAGTACGTTCCCAAGTTGATGTCATGTCTCGGACGATTATCTTTCCCAAAGGAACTTGGTCATTACCGAATGGTCTGGGCGGAGGCGATCTCGACGGGTATGCCGCTTGCCTCTACATTCCCACCGGCAATATAATTTAAACATTTTCAGTGATAAGTATACGGTCATCCAACACGGAGATCTGCTAGTACCGGAACATCACGACCCTGCTTCCTACCCCTCGGTAAAACCCTTTGAACTCGACAGGGAAAGTACCATCGACGATGTTTGTAATTTTATTCTCGAGTATATCAACTCTGATGTTCTGGTACGAAATATCGTCTTCTCTTTTTCGAGAGGATTCTCTGATCAAGCCCCAGGGACTTGTCGCAAGCAAACATCTTGAGATAGCAGGTGAGTCGACGCTCTGAGATGCATAGAACGATCGCTTGACCGATGAGACGAACAGACCAGTCTAAAGTACGTATTGGTTTTTTGCCTCTTTCTTTGCTAATCTGACACATGCCCGAATTGCATGAAGGACGGGTCGCTCGACCCCCGTTGTCTTAAACTGGCAGAGATGCATAGCAGAGCGGTGGACTACCCAAAGAACGGGCACAACGTGAACATAAAGGATATGCCAAGATCGCTCATAGCATTCAAACCTGACTGGAAAAGGGCGGATGAGGATGCTCCTGGCCCCTCAGACTACTACGAGTCTGATCGCGCGCTCGGTCTCCTCTACCGCAACATCAAGCTCGAGGATACAGACATCTTGCCTGTCGGACATCTTGGTAGCGCAGAGCAGCATCCATTCACCAGGGCCCTCTACCCGCATGTCCGTCGTCACCTCTCGGGATTGTTTACTCAGCTACCAGCATGGACGAGCACCTTGTATATGACATACTGCGAAGAACTCGCGTACATAGCGAGTGCCTTCTCTCTGTCGAAGGCTCCAGAGTCCCGACTGAGCGAAGAAGAGCTCGTCATCGGGACGATCTTGGCCAATAACCCGAATAAAGGCTACCGGAAGAGCAGGATGTTTGATATGAAGGAAAACATAGGATACCTGGTCCATGACATCAGGCAGCAGCTCGTAGGAAGGCTCGAAGATATTTCAGACGAACACATGTTCAAGGAAAAGCTCACACTCGCGTGGGCAGTCTGGATGTTTAGCCTCGAAAAAGTCAGGTCGTCTAGCGGTGAGTTCGGGTCGGAGAGCTTTGGCTTGCTCGCCCTTGGCTTGGTGTTGGACTGCCTGGAGAAGCTCGGGAGCTTGCCACCGTTGAAGCATCCTACGAGTTAGCACTGTCAAAGATTCAACGGGTTCTATCGGCGTTTATTACAGTACCCCCCCACACACACCGGAACGTGCAAATAGAGTGTTTTCTCATCGAAGCAAAGCCATTGATGACGTCCAAACAATTCCCCAGCGAGTCGGCTAGCACCGTTGCTCGAAGCCGGGAGGCTATCATGTAAGGTATAATTGTACAGCTAGATACATCGTGGTCATCTTCACCTCCATGTGTTGATTCCTTCTCCGTGCCCATCCCATGAGAGCATAGCCAAAGGCCAATCAGATAGTTAAGCCGGGCGAGTCCGCAGCGGCGTTTTCACTTGCTGCTCCCGTAGATCTGCGCCTCTTAATGTAGCCTTGGGCGACAATGTCACTGACCTTGTTCAGCACGTCTGAGCTTGACGAAGAAGCCAGAGCGACCGCAAAGCTCATTGGGGACAGTGATCCAAGTGGGCTAACGCCCATCGTGCTGTCTCGTTGCATTGTGCTGGTGGATCGACCCCTTGGGCTGGGGGAACCGGAGGAGACGGGCCGTCGCTTGGGACGAACGGCAGAGGGGGGTGACTGCTGTTGCGGATTTGGCTGTGCATGATCAAGATCATGGTACGAGGGAAAAGGCAAGGGAGTCTCCGTCAGCTGACCAGTCCGCAGCTTGATCCTTGCCCTGGCCTTCTTGGACGGCGAAGAAAAGGGGAGGAAATTGGGAAATCTCTTTGGGTTGCGCAAGGGAGGGACGTCAGCAGCAAAATTCACACGTGTCGCGAGTGACGAGCCCGAAGATGACGAAGAGGTTAAAAAGAGTGATTTTTCGAGGGGTGGGGACATCAATGACGGCGGGTGGTGCGGCAAAACAAAAGCATGCGCGTCAGGGACTGAATATCGCTTAGAAACATCCCCGCTGGATATCGTCCTTTGCGGAGTTCGAGGGCTGCGACGCTGAGGTGCCTTTGTGTAGATGTCGGGGTGCATCTCTTCATCAGACATATCCATGGATTCTTTTATCGGCTGGTTTTCACCATATGTCGCCCCTTTCGGTGAGCCATTGAATTCCGCAGAAAACGGAGTGACTTTGCGCAGCTTCGTCGATCTTCTACTCCGAGAAGGTGGTCGAATGCCCTCTAGACGTAGATTTTGCTTTGAAGAGTCCTCTGGGTCATCCATATTGCCTTGCTTGTCATCCTGAAAACCAAGTAGTTCGAGTGCATTATCCTCATTGCCGACATCAAGACTGCCACCCAGAAAATGCTCTGGATCGCGGAGGCGGATCTCATCAACGCGAGGGGATTCCTTTAAGCCACCGACCCAGCGTACTTGGTTTGTAGAGGTTTCGTCAGCGGATCTATCATTCACCGCAAGGGCGGTATACTCGCTATGTGTGGAGCGACAAGGACCTTTGAGTTTCAGAATGTCAAACATGCTGCGTCGGAATGGCCTCGATAAGTTGCTATCCAGTGTTTGGTGTGAACTGGAGTTATCCCCAGAAATTGTCTCTGGTACTAAGCGTATCATTGGTGGAGGGATGTCGCTTGATGGCGTGGGGGACTGCCGCCCTGTCACCAGGTCGAAGGGCACAAAGACGGCATCTCCTTCCGTAGCTATCGTAAACCTTTCTCCACCGTTCGACAGGGCGGCCGTCTGAGCGAAGGTCGGCTGGGAATAAGGACGCCGAGTAGCATCGAGAGTCTGCCACGTGAACCGGTTTGATGTGTATCGTGAACCATGGACAGTAAATTTACTGGGGGTGCCGACAGCAAGGAGAGATACTTGTTCCGTGCTCGGATAGCCATGAACGAGCAAACGGTCCTCGATGTCATTTTCTGGAGGGGCATAAGGAGGACCAGGCAGAAGAGTGGAAGTATGAAGCAAACGGCGTCGCCATCTGAGTAGAAACATGGCGGTAACGGCACCCAGCACGACACCGAGTGCAACGAACAACGGTATGAGATAGAGTATGTTAACCTGGTGGTAGTACGGAAGCTTTGGCAAGACTGTTTGGAGTGAGGTCGTCACTGGAGGTAGCGCGGTGATCTGAACCAAAGAAGCAGTAGGAATATCAGTTGGAGGGACGTCGTCTCGAGCACTGGAGGCTACATCTGAGTTGGCGTCCGAAGTGGCTGCAAGCAAAGCAGTTGAAGTTGGCGTATCTCCCGCCGAAAGATATGGCCACCAGTAATCGGAGGAAAGGCCCGACATATAGCTTGGCTAACTCTATACCAGACGACACCAAAGGTGATATAGTCGAGGTAGTAGGGTTTGTACCAGGTGGTTGAATATATACCAGGCTTTCCTAGAGGGGAAGAATCGCTATTGTGGGTTGTAGTCGGGGCCAAGTGCTATGAACTTTACCCGTGACTCTACACCAAGAGCAGAGAGGTCTGCTTCAGGTCTGTCCAACGAGAGGCCAGCAGCGACAAAAGTAGACCGACGAATGAGATGGGATGATGGAGAGTACGACGCGCCTGTGACACCAGAGTATTTTGTCTTCCGCCAAAACGCGGTCGGACGAACTGCCAAGGCGCATTAGAGCATCCATTACTGGTGAGCAGAGCGTGTACACTCACAGAGTAGGGGAGGCGGGCGAGAGAGTTCACACCTGTCTATGTGAGTAGATGAGGAGAAAACGCGCCTGGGCACGTCTGCTATGGGCGGAGTATCGTGTGATGAGGCTGCCTGACGTACGAGAGGAGGAGCTGAAGCAGGCCGCTGGGAGGGAGGTCTCGGTGCCTTGTATGTCCTCCTTGGGGGTGAAAGTAATGCCGTGTTGAAGCTAGAAACTTTGACAGGAGAACGAGGCCCGTCTTCATCTGGGTCGACGTGCTCGAGAGTGACCATGACTGGCTGTATGAGGTCATTTTGACTTCGACGGGCGAAGCTAAAACCCGACGTGTTCCGTCTGGGATAGAATGGCGTGGGCGAGACGAGAACAGTCAGGTTTGACATGGTATTTGTTCGTCAGGTAGCATTTTTCGAAATGGCACTGTTGCTTGTGGCTGTTCGACATGTCACATCTCGACATGCCAGGAACCTGACACAATGACATGACTAGTACAGCTCTGTTCGAGTCTGCGAGAAACTACAAAGTATGCTATACTTTTGTAATCTTTGAGACGGTAGGCAAACGATCAGGATATGTGACTATTTGCGAGAGCGTCCTTCAGTCTAGCGGTGGCCTTCTCTACGCCCAGAACGTCTATTATTTCAGGGACAGTCGGACCAGTCTAAGGCGAATCTTTGTCAGCATTTGTATGGCAACAATAAGAAAGTATCACCTTCATTGCGGTCAAAGTGTACCGAAGTGCGGTCATGAAGACTTTTGGTTTGAGCTCGGTCGCGTCGCAAGCCGCGTGAACCAAAGACGAGAGATCGGAAACATTACTTATGCCCGGTTCGGTAGCCAAACGTTGGATGGTGACTTCCAGAGCGCGATCTGCACGGATAAATGTAAGGGATAAGTACGATAGAACAGGTGATGCTACTCGCGGTAATCGTCGCTTGGCATCGACTTGCGCATCAACTGTGCCTCAGGTGTTGAATAATCCGGATCGACGAAAAAATAGGGGGCCAATGTGGGCACATCCTGTATGTTAGTTATACGCCCCTAGCCATAAAAGCCAGGCATTTTCAGTCACGCCATTAAAGTACCAAGAAAGCCTTTTCACCTGTAGTGCGTGGATGACCCTAATGATGTATTCCGGGGTCGAATGTCGACTGTCGAGACACTCAACAAACGTGGCGTCCTAACCCGTGGTGCGTGTCCTACCTGGATGGGATCGAGGCTCGAATGAGATCGTGTACCTTGCGTGCGTAATGAAGCGTTTTCTCATCGTCCTTCCAACTTCGCATGAGATGGTGTTTGTTGAGGTATTCGAGTTTGGCAGGCTCCAAAACTTGTCGGCGGTGTGTCAAGCAGGGGAGATCAAACTATTTCGCGAGAAATCCAACTGAATCAAGGAAGGAAACCACAGGTCGCACCTGTTCAATGAGCTCTGGTAGCGTCAGAATGGCTGTGCTTTCGGGGCTGCGAGCTGTCGTCGCTGAGTCCGAAGGAGATCGCATCTGTCCCCAACCTGCTAGCGCAAGCCAATTGATCAAAGCCTCTGGTTCCCACCCTCTCTTCTAATATTCTCGTAAATATACGGGGGTGTAACAGCTTGGCGGACCACTTACCATGAACTTCAACACCGCAACATCACCCTTTCGTTTGGACATCTTGGAGCCGTCGGGATTTAATAATATCGGGAGGTGCGCAAACTGAGGAGGACTGAGCGAAAGGCAAGAATATAGATCAAGGTGTAACGGGAGCGAGGGGAGCCATTCCTGAAATATATCAGATAAAGAATAATAGCTTGCTTGAGTAGAAGAGACCTGCCTCTCCTCGGATTACGTGAGAAATCCCCATCTCATGATCATCCACGACGGAGGCAAGGTGGTATGTAGGAAATAAGTCAGACTTGAGAAGGACAGGGTCAGTTGGCAGGGAAGCATGAGCATCTCGCAGAGCCCCGAAGACGATGTCGTGGGTCTGACCATGTTCGGGGAGTTTGTCGTCCTTCGTGAACAGTAAAATACTGTAGGGCCAAATTGAGACGGAGACGCACGTTGAGCCTCACAATGGACTTTTCACCAGCACGGAGGCGTCTTGCAACCTCTTCTTCAGTGAGACGCAGGCAGGCCTTGTCGTACGTGGAATTCGATCCGGAACGGGCCAGTTTCTCCCTTGTGGCGGCTAGTCTATCCGGAGAACAAAAGCAGCGGTACGCGTGCCCAGACTACAAGAGCATTGGAGAAGGGAAGAAGCAGTTTTTTGGGATATACCTGCAAGAGCCTATCTGCATACAGGCGATACAAGTCTAGCCGTTTCGACTATGCGACATTAGTTTTGAAAAAGCGGGTAG
>JBBPKP010000044.1:0-16683 GCA_038089335.1 Boletellus aff. obscurococcineus | reverse complement strand
GGTTTCTGTCGGCATCTGGCTTCGCCCCTTCGTCGACCCGTCATTTAAACAGGATATCATCCGCGACTGATCTGAGCGATGGAGCGCCTGTTGAATGGTTCGACGCCGAGGATAACCTTGGTGAAGAATTTTTGCTCGAGGACCCCACACCTGAGGAAGAGAGACCACAGCCTATATCACAATTCGGCGATTCGAGCCTACATGAATACGGGAGCGCATCCAGCGACGAGGGGGACCATATGCCACTGGAAACTGCTCGAAACCATGATTCTTCCTCATATGTACAACGAGTTGTCAGACGAACACGCCTCCCTTCGGGGGCCGTAGGCGATGAAGGTAGTTTGTTCGCTTTGTTAAAGAGGAATGTTGGCAAGGTATGTTTTGATCGCCTTGCATCGTGATGGAGTGCATCAAGTTTACTGCCCCCAGGATTTATCAGCCATAGCTTTTCCTGTGTCTTTCAATGAACCTCTAACTCTTTTACAACGAACAGCTGAAGAACTGGAGTACTATAGTTTGTTGCAACAGGCAGCTGAAGCCAATGAGCCAGTCGAACGACTGTGTTTTGTGGCGGCGTTTGCGATATCCAGCTATGCACATACAAAGCATCGTTCCGCAAGGAAAGGATTGTAAGTATTACCTTGGCATGAACTGGGCGTCGTGACGAGGTTCTTGGAAGCAATCCGATGCTCGCGGAAACATTCGAAGATGTCCGGATGAAGTTTATTGCGGAAAAGGTCTCGCACAATCCAGTCGTCATTGCATATCATGCCGAGGGAGATAGGTGGGAACTGCAGGGCACATCTGCTGGGAAGACCAAGTTTTGGGGTTAGTCGTTATACTTCCTCGCTCTTTGCGAAGCATACACGCAGGTAACCTCACGTTTCCGCAGGTAAAAGTTTAGAAATCATCCCCTTAGGCGCAACACGACTCAAGATAGGGAACGATCTGTATGAATGGTGAAGAAAATCATTGTGCGTGAGTAGTAATGCTGATGTTCCCACAGGAACAAGCCGTCCTCCTTCGTGCGAAATCTGATGATGGGGAACAAGTACCTCGAACACTGCGGAAAGATGACGATTAGGGACACGGCCAGCGCAGCCAGCTGTGTCGTCGACTTCAAGCAAACAGGTTACTGGGGCACTTCCAACGAAGTTGTTGGTATTATTTTTTCAAGATCTGGGGACGTGTGCGCACGCATTGAAGGCAAGTGGGACGAACAGGTTGCACTTGCACTGGATCCGTCGCATCTTCGCGTGCTCTGGCGCATCACGCCATTCCCGAAGGAAACCATGGAATACTATGGTTTTACAGCATTCGGGATTACTTTGAATGAGATTACCAGTGACCTTGAGGGCAAGCTTCCGCCCACCGATTCACGGTTCAGACCCGACGTCCGCGCGCTTGAGGAAGGAAACATCGATGAGGCTGAGGCACACAAGACGCGCTTGGAGGAATTACAAAGGGACAGACGAAGGCGCGGTGTAGACCGAACGCCTTTATGGTTTGAGCAGGCTGGTGAAGAATGGAAGTACAAAGGAGGCTACTGGGAGGCGAGGGCGACGGGATGGGGAGAAACACCCGTTGAGCCACTCTGGTGATACCCATATAAGGTAGCCGTGGCTGTGTTGTAAACCTCGGGCAAGATGATATTTATTCTGAAAAGATACAAGTTATGTGTTGTTTTGATAATTTTAGCTTACCTCTTTCGGAATCCTAAGTTTCCCCGACAATGTCAAATATATCTTCTTAATATTTTGTACAATATTCGCTACAAACTTAGGCCATTCCCAAGGCGG
The DNA here is from genome assembly GCA_038089335.1 of Boletellus aff. obscurococcineus. Lineage (NCBI taxonomy): Eukaryota > Fungi > Basidiomycota > Agaricomycetes > Boletales > Boletaceae > Boletellus > Boletellus aff. obscurococcineus. The sequence continues at coordinate 14,884 of JBBPKP010000044.1, read as the reverse complement.
AATCTGTTTACGACTACCGTATGTAACGACCAAGTTCTTAGTACTTATCCGACCTTGCCCGAGGTGTTACAGACGACGATGTCTTTGCTCGCCCTTCGCCGGGGTTCGAGCCATTCGAGACATGCACTACAACGCTGCCTCGCGACCGCAGCCCAGACTGTCGAGAAAGACTGCTCTTCCATCACACCACCCTATGCCAAACTGCTCCAAAAGCTGGAGCGCGTTCGAAAACTGCTCAACAATAGACCGCTGACGCTCGCAGAGAAGATCCTGTACAGTCATCTAGCTGACCCGGAGAAGAATTTATGTCGTGGTGGAAATATTAGAGGAGAAACCTACCTGCAGCTCAGCCCACAGCGGGTGGCAATGCAGGATGCCTCGGCACAGTTGAGTCTTTCCTCTATTTCTGTTCCGCTACTTATGGCGCGCTAGGATGGCGCTGTGAGTCTTGCCGTGTGCAACAACTCTTCTTCGAGTTTATACCGTCGTAGGTTGCAATTCATGAGCGCGGGTCTCTCTCGTTGCGCTGTGCCCACAAGCATACACTGTGATCATCTTATCCAGGCGGCCGATGGTGCATCGTCCGACCTCCAGGTGGCCCCTGCTTATTCGCGAGGCCGCATAACTGATGCGTTATATAGAGATCTATTGTCTCCAACAAAGAGGTGTTCGACTTCCTTGAAAGTGCTGCTCGGAAGTACGGAATCGAGTTCTGGAAGCCTGGGTCTGGTATCATTCACCAGATCGTACTCGAGAATTATGCTGCTCCTGGGATGCTTATGTAGACCTTTCTCTTTTGATGTGTGCACTGGCTGAACATGTGCATGCAATAGGTTAGGCACTGGTATGTCGCCAAATAAAAGTTTACGCCGAGGAATCATCGCTTATCTGTAGACTCACACACCCCAAATGCCGGAGGGCTTGGCTTGCTTGCAATCGGCGTTGGTGGTGCAGATGCTGTGGATGCCATGACTGGCACCCCCTGGGAATTGAAAGCCCCACACGTAGTTGGTAAGACCGTCGTTGTATACGCAGAGTCCCCATTTCATCATGTCTCCAGGTATCCACCTTACGGGTCAGCTCAACGGCTGGGTGACTCCCAAGGATTTGATTCTGCATTTGGTAGGGAGGCTCAGTGTCAGGGTGCGTTTACCTTGTCATAACCTTTTCGGGATCCTTATCTGGGTTCGCAGGGTGGGACGGGACGCATCCTAGAATACTTTGGCCCCGGTGTTGCTGCTCAGTCATGTACAGGTACGCTAAACATTCCAATCATTTGTGTTGGAGTTCGGGGACGAGCATCATAGGGCTTGCCACTGTTGCAAACATGGGAGCTGAGGTAGGTGCTACCACTTCGACTTTCCCTTACACGGCACACATGCGGACATATCTTCATGCAACTGGACGGGGCCAAGTAGCTCGTGCCGCAGACGAAGCTGCCGCATGGGGCTTTCTAAGTGCCGATGAAGGTGCTGAATACGATGAAGTAATTGAGATTGTACGTGTCGCCATGGCAGTTCTATTTTACTTGCCCGTATACAAACTCTTTCATTTCAGAACTTATCGGATTTGGAGCCCATGATCAATGGCCCTTTCACACCTGACCTGGCCACGCCACTGTCTAAGTTTGGAGCCTTTGTCCGAGAAAACGGCTGGAAAGACGAGCTTTCTGCCAGTCTCATCGGATCATGCACGAATAGTTCCTATGAGGACATGGTAAACTTTCCTCGCTGAGCTTGCGAAACGAGGCTGCTGTTGACATTTTGAAGACCAGAGTCGCAGACATAGCGCAACAAGCGCAGAGCGCTAGGCTGACAGCCAAAGTACCCTTCCTGTGCACCCCAGGGTCCGAGCAGATTCGAGCCACTATGGAGCGTGACGAAATTACAAACACATTGCAGAATGTCGGCGTTGTCGTTCTTGCGAACGCGTGCGGTCCTTGTATCGGCCAAGTAGGCTTTCCTTGTCTTTGCACTTCCAAATATGACCCACATGCTGTCGTAGTGGAAGCGGGGGGACTCGAAGGATGAAGGGAATGGTGTGTGACATTAGGTTCATAAATAACCGCAGGTTCACGTCACTTGTCTTTATTTCCAGCCATCTTGTCGTCTTTCAACCGGTAAGTGATATTTTACACAGTGTTATCCACCCGAGTAAGGTTGTATAGCAACTTCAAGTCGCGCAATGATGGAAATCCACACACCATGAATTTTCTGGCCTCTCCGACTGTCGTTACTGCTATGGCTTTCTCAGGGAAATTGACATTCAACCCTATGACCGATGCTATCAGCTTGCCAAATGGAGAATCGTTTAAGTTCTCGCCCCCGTCCGGACGAGACCTCCCGAGTGATGGCTTCGCTGTGGGGAACACGAATTACTACCCCAGTCCTACACCCGAACCTCAGCCAGAAACACAGGTCTTCATTAGCAAAAATTCTCAACGTTTAGAAATACTGGAGCCATTCCCTAGCCATTTTGGTCCCCACAATCCACGAGGACCGGAACTTCCGTCGCTGAAGGTTCTGATGAGAGTTAGAGGTAAATGTACCACTGATCATATTTCGGCAGCTGTGGGTCAAATATTTCAGCACTATTCTATTAAGTTGACTGATCATCACTTTCAGGGGCCATGGTTGAAGTACAAGGGACACCTTACCAACATCTCGGAAAACCTGCGTATGTCACAAATATAGTGCGTTCTGACTTGGTTGCCTACTTCTCTCCTAGTTATTACAGCTGTCAATGACGAGAACGGTGCCATGAATGCAGCGGTTGACCATGATCATGACGTTTCTCAGCCCGAGAGTGATACAATACCTACCATCGCCAAGAGACTGAAAGGGAGGAGCCAACCATGGGCTCTGATTGTGGACGAAAACTATGGCGAAGGAAGTGCTCGCGAACATGCTGCACTACAACCTCGATTCTACGGTGCGAATTCCCATTCATCCAGCTTGAACCAGATCTGGAAATACCTTTGAAGGTTGTGCCATGATTGTTGCGCGTTCCTTTGCTCGTATTCATGAGACCAACCTGAAGGTAACACACGAGGGCCAACATTTGACATACTACTGACAATTACTTATAGAAGCAGGGTATTCTCCCTCTTTGCTTTGCTAACAAAGCAGACTACTCTCGAATCGGCTCTGGTGACATTGTGGAAACCTCCGGTCTCGCAGGTCTAATAAATGGCAACGAGGACACAGTCATCAGGCTCCGTGTCACAACCCTGAGAGGGGAAGTCTTTGAGATTCTCACCACACATACCATGTCGTCAGACCAAGTCAAATGGTTGAAGGCTGGCTCCGCTCTGAATTTCATCCGTTCACAAGTTTCGGCGTAAACAGGTTATTACATGCATGTACTGGTGGGCGATGTGATTTAGGATACGAATTCAAGTTTGCATCAAAGGATATTGGTCCTCCCATTCGCGACTGTCGTTAGCTCCCGTCCAATGTCGGAGAGGTCGTTTGGGTTCATAAAATGTTGTCGTCGCAATAGAGTGAGTGCACTTCCTGCGAGCAGAAGTGCCGAGTCAGGCAAGCCGGCTAGCTGTGCGACCTTGAGTCCATGGCTATCGCGGTTCACACCTGGTCTAAGGCGATGAGAATACGTGAAGATATTGTCCTGCGTGACCATATTTCCAGTCCGTATTCTCGTAAACGGAATGTTACTTACTTTAGTCTCGTGAACATCGGTGCAGAAAAATCCGACGTCGCAGAATACACCACGACCGTGGTGGTTCGCCTCATTGTAAGCTAGTAGATCTGCCAATTCATGAAAATGGGTTGCGAATAGCGCCCTGCACCGATTGTGCACAAGAAGATGATGGACTGTCGCAAATGCGATTGCCAGACCATCTTTGACCGTTGTTCCTCGGCCAACTTCATCCATAATTACCTAGCGAAATGTTTGGTTCTGGGGAGGTTTGGTGAATGAACAGAACTGACCAAGCTCTTTGTTGTCGCTCGGCGTAATATCTCGGCAGTCTCGAGCATTTCAACCATGAAAGTACTTCGGTCTCTAAAGACGTCGTCCTTCGCTCCAACTCTTGAGAATAACTTGTCGACGATTCCAATGACCGCGTGTTCAGCGGGTACAAAGGAGCCCGTTTGTGCAAGGATGGCGATCAGGGCAGTTTGTCTCAAAAAAGTCGACTTGCCTGCCATGTTAGGTCCTGTGATTATGTGGAGGCGAGAGTGAGGTTTAAGAGCAATAGTGTTTGGGGTAAAGAATCGGCCCGAAGACAGTAAACCAAGCTCAACAGTGGGATGACGACCATCTGTCACTTCGTATGTAACACTGCAGATGTCAACAGCTGGCACAAACGATGGATATATACAACACTTACTCGTCCCTGATCACTGGGCGAACAAATCTCAGTTCAGCTGCTAGATTAGCAAAGCCGAGTGCAATATCCAGTTCATCTATTATCCGGGCGTTGAGCCGGAGTTGTGGTGAAAATACTTTCACCTATAGAAAGCTTGAGTGCACAACCAATGGAATAACGCAAAATTGTTAAACCTCATCACGTAGGGAATTGAAAATATCTTTTTCCGCACTTGCTATAGCAGCCGTAGTTTCCACGATCTGATTTCCAAGTTGTGACCACGGCTGGAAAACGTTCATAAAGTGTGAACGAACTGAGCTACACGATAGTCGGCATACCTGGTAGAAGTAGCTGCTGGTTGATGCGCTCTCAGAGATAACGATGAAGGTGGGGTCAGTCTTGATTTTGGCCTGGTCTCGCTTTGACTTCCCTATATGAACGTACATCCCATGGGCGGGATTCGTGCGTAACGTCAGGGAAGGAATGCCTTGCAGGAACAATCAATATGGTAAGATGACAAGAGGATGGTCCTCACTGTATTGTATCTGAAGGTCGCGTTCTAGAGTGCTTCTACGCTCGAGAAGGATTCGGAGTGTATCATGCAAGGTAGCAAGATCTCCCGAGAATCTACGACCTCATTGTATCATTGTCCCCACAGTCGCTAGGTAATAAGCCTGACTCACTCCGGTCGGATGATTTTCTTATATATTCCATACACAGCGCTTGACGACTTGTGCTCACCTCCTGAAAAGTCACCTTCAGCAAACTCATCTGGTGGTGAGGTCTGAAACTCGACGTCCTCCAACGCCAGTGTAATGCGCGTAGACAAATCATGAACGCTGATGATCTTCGACAAAAGGGTATCGACACCGAACCAGTCTTCGCCGCAAACATCGTCCTGCTCCCGGCGCTCCATCGCCTTTTCAAGTTCGAATCTATTTCGGATACCTGTCCAAACCTGAATGGTACGGTTGATTGCGAGGAGGTCTTTTGGCTCTCCTCTGCAGGAAAGGAAACGCTGAACAATGCGGCAAGCATCGTCCGAGTCTTGCAATAAACGCACGATGTCATCTCGCAGGTCTGGCCGGTGATAAAAAAATGCAACCAGTGACTGCCTTGCTTCAATCTCCCTTCGCGATGTACTCGGCGAGCCTAGCGAAAAATGTTCGAGTGCAAACCAAGGAATGCAGGGGGCAAAAACCGACATAATCTACGAGACAAAGCACGCATTCCGCTGTTAGTGACTGTCCGCTTAATGACACTCAGAAGGCTCCCAGTTAGCCCTCCTTCTCGTAAACTTTCATGTATTTCAAGTGCCTTGATGGTATGCGAGTCGATTTGCATGCGTTCGTCGGTACCTTCTCGGTTGGGAACAGCGAGCGGGGGCATGTGTTCGAGGAGATTAGTTTGCATATAAGTTGTGAGTATATCGATGGCTGTACGTTCTGTCAGTGTGTAACCGGGACTACACTGGTGAAGAAAGCTATTCGGAGCCTGGGAAGGGCCAGCGTAGGTCACAAAGCTTGCTTCATCCTTGAGAAGTTGCCGAACTGGATCGAATAGCTGACCTCTCAGCTCCTGTGCGAGAACAATTTCTCGCGGATTAATACGTGCGAGGTCATCTTTGAGCGCCTCAGGGGAACTTGTCTTCGTGAAAAATTCGCCAGTTGAGGCATCAATCCAGGCCAATCCAATCTCCTCGGTGCCGAGTCCGCAACTTGGTAAATCGGCACTAATAGCCAGAAGATAGTTGTTTTCAAAGGGGTTTAAAAAAGATTCATCGATGAGGGTACCAGGAGTGATGACACGGACCACCCGTCTGTGGATTTCAGGCTTCTGACCATCTACATAACGCGGGAATTCCTCGCACATGGCAACAAGGCGCCGGTGATGCTGAACCAAAACCTTCAGGTACCTGTCAAGGTGCATGATCGGAAAACCACACATGGGGACATCCTGTTTATCCCAGACACGGGAAGTTAACTTTATGCCGAGTAAACGAGCAACTTGATTGGCTTGTTCAAAGTATGACTGCCGGTCGACTGTTAGTTTGGTGAAATGCAACTTAAGTGGTTTATACCTCATAGAACTGGCCTACACGGGTAAGGAGAATGCAATGAGGGAACTTGGATTGATTTGCCAAGATCTCGATAGCGAGTGAATTGCGTGGCAGTTTCGGAGAAAGAGTTGTTTCTGAGACAATGGGCTGCGCTGGAAGTGAGGCAGCTTTGGGCTTACGACCACGTCTAGGCCGTGGCGAGTCTTGGGCCACCACTTAGCGTGGGATAATGACATGGTAGACAGCAATACCTTGCGCGGCAGATTCGTCGGGACTCGTAGGTTTGTTTGCAGCATTAGAGCGCGTGATTCGAGCTGCGGGTCGTTTTGGGAGATCTGCGAAGGGTTTCCTTGTGACGGCCGCGTGGTGAGGGCAAGAATAAAAGGAGCGGACGAGGAGCACGGGACGGAGGACGGACATAGTGTTTGTATGCGCGACGGTGGCGCAGAACGGGCGGAGCTTTAAAAACCGGTTGGACAAGCTTCGTTTCGTCTCTGCTCGCTCCTTCACTACCAAGATGTCTTTCGCTGGCAGACGCAGGGGAAACAAGGTCAAGAAGGGTGTCCAGTTCACCCTTATGGTCGTCGGTACGTCGGTTTTTCTACTGTTTTCTTCATTCTCAATCTCTCCCAGGTGCCTCGGGAACCGGACGTACAACTTTTGTAAACACCCTTTGCGAGTCCGAGGTCCTTGCTCATAAGGTCTCTGATAATCCCGACACCGCTCACATCGAAGAGGGTATCAGGATTAAACCTGTCAACGTTGGTGTGTCTGCCCCCCAGTCATACTGTTCCTTCGTCTGATCCTTCTCGCAGAACTCGAGGAAGATGGCGTTCGTATCGCCCTCACCATTGTTGATACTCCTGGCTTCGGGGACAATATTGACAACGAGTTCGCGTTAGTATTCTTTTGTGCGCTTGGCACCGTTGTCCTGACACGACCGCTCAGCTTCCAGGAGATTGTTGGATATCTCGAACGCCAATACGATGACATCTTGGCCGAAGAGTCTCGTATCAAGCGTAACCCTCGCTTCCGTGACAACAGAGTTCATGCTTTACTCTACTTCATCCCTCCCACAGGGCACGCGTACGTGGCAAGCAATCCTGAATTGAGGCAGCTGAACTTACACCTGGACAACAGTCTGAGGGAGATGGACATCGAGCTGATGCGTCGCTTGTCCCCTCGCGTCAACGTCATTCCTGTTATTGGCAAAGCTGATTCTTTAACTCCTAGTGAACTTCGGGGTTTCAAGAAACGAGTTAGTGGTTTACAAGCTTTGCGAGCTCGATGGCTTTTTACTTATCATCCACTTAGATCATGGAAGACATTGAGCACTACGACATTCCTGTGTACAACTTCCCGTACGATGTCGAAGAAGACGACGAGGAGACTATCCAGGACAATAGCGAACTCAGGGTGAGCTAGCCAACAATCATGACGTTTGGGTGTGTTTTTCTGATTACTCACAGGCGCTACTTCCCTTTGCCATCATCGGTTCTGAGGAGGAAATTGAAATCGAAGGGCAGCCCGTTCGCGCAAGGATATACCCTTGGGGTATTGCCGAAGTTGATAATCCAAAGCACTCGGATTTCAGCAGGCTTCGGAGCGCCCTATTGAAGTAATGTTTTCTTGTTTTCACCTCACGCCGTATTGACGGGAGTCCAGTTCACATCTTGGGGATTTGAAGTCGCTCACGCATGACGTCCTGTATGAGACTTACCGTACCGAGAAATTGTCCAGGACGGTGCATGCAGACACCCAGTACGCTTGTGCCATTTTCGTTTGGTCTCGTCAATTGAACTGTAATTCCAGTGATTCATCTATTCTCCCAGAAGAACTTGCGACCCAGAGCGTGCGTCTGAAAGAAGAGCAGCTTCGTCGGGAGGAAGAGAAGGCACGTCGACTGCCGGTTGCTTGCCGTTGATGTGCTGACTGTTTCGTAGCTCCGTGAGATTGAACTCAAAGTACAGCGTGAAATCAATGAAAAACGCCAGGAGCTTTTGGCAAAGGAAGAGTCTCTGAGGTGTGTAGCAGACCTTGCTGAGCGACATGAACTGACAGAGCACGCGTGACAGAAACCTGGAGAGCCGACTGGCTGCTCAAGGGTCGCAGGCCGAGTTCCGGGACTGATGGCACGCGGGTGGCCCACATTCGATCGGCATTTGTCGTCGATACATATATACCCAACGACTGTCCGTTCGTTACTCTTGCCGGTTCCCTCCGTTCCTTTCTGGCTGTTTACTGTGCGACTCTAATACTGGATAATCCATTGACATTCCTTACGAGCCCTGCTACCTTTCTTGCTTTGCCTCGAGTTGTTCCTAGGCATAATCGCATTTTTTTTTCCTTGTTTGAGGAGTGTGAATGGCGTGCCATGATCATATTCAACCTCCGACGATCTTGACAGCTGCGACGTCCTCTTGGCGGGGACACCGTCTGCCGCCGTCCCTCACGTCCTCCACGTCTTCCACGTCCCCCACCACCGCCCGCGTTGTGCTGCATGCTGACTGCTGTCGGACCCATCGTGTAGCGCTCCCGCCCGCTCTTGCCTCGCCCGCCTGTCAGACTGCCAAACTTGGCTCTGACTCTACAGTTGGTTGACCTATCGTTCACCAGCCTGCCACCCAAACGACCCTTGCGACAGGCCTGACCCCCTTCCAGGTCCGACGGCATGGCACCTGATTTTTCTGCCCATCAGCCCTCAGTCCAGCGATCCCGCCAGTGGCCCGATCACTTACCCGGCTCCCCAGTCGCCACCTCGTCCTCGTCTCTATTCGATTCCTTTCCCCCTCAGTCCCCCGCACCGCATCGGCGCCGTTCCGTAGCAGTCAACTTTCCTCCTGCCGTTCCTCCCCCTAATCAACCGGTTCCTCACCATCCTCATACTTCTTCAGCGTTTCCGACTGACGAAGAGCCCACTTTGACGACAAGGATCCCTGACGACACCCGGTTCACTAGGCACCGATCCAACACGAGTGTCAGCCAAAATTCTTATAGCCGCATTGTCGCGTCTACCAGCTCATCGACCGTTGCTGTCTTTCCTCACAACCGCCACCACGTTTCAAATTTGGCCCCTGTCACCAATCCCAATAGCCCCCAGCCGTTACATAGCACGGTTACCCACTCTTCCAGCGTGGCTGTATCTGACACCGCACCGAAAAGTACGACGCGTCCCATCCACCTGAACACTCAAGCAAGTACACAGGACATAGTACCCGACCGTTTACTGCTCTCTCCACACCAACCACATTCGTTTTCCGAGTCACGGCCGTCTTCCCGTCGCGCGCTGACACGGGCGCTCGAGCTTGCACGAGAAGCAGTTCAGCTTGATGCAACGAATGATGACCCCCATGCTGCTGTCATCGCATACGGAAGGAGCGTTGCTCTCTTAAGCGAAGTCATGGAACGAGTACGGAGAGGCGAAGATACATCAGACGGGCGCAGGAAGAATGGCCGGAGGCGTAGTGTTGTCGCTCAAGAGGAGGAAGTTCGGCGGCTGAAATCAATAGTATGTTACACCATAATACAACTCGGAAGCAAACTCATCAGTTTGCCTTTTAGCACGACACGTACGCCGATCGGATGAATATATTGAGCCTCATATACAGTATACCGCCCATCCCCCATTCCCCATCCTCCGTATACGCTCCTTCCTCTTCAACGGAGTCAACACAGCCGCCATCTCCTACCTCGTTCTCCCAGTCCTCGGATTCTCACACGTCTACATCCTCCGTTACTGAGCACACTCAGGACGACGTGCACTATCTGGCTCTGGATGATGGCCTTGAAGACGAGCAGGATGCGCATGAGGGCATCGGCTCTGCATTATTAAACGCTGCTCATCTGTCACGCGATTTTCCGTCCAGTTCAACGTCTCAACACCCCTACGCAGCTTCAACGGACACCAACTCGTCCTCCGGCAGTAAGCAGGCTGCCCTTAACCGCACGTCTACATTTCCTGTGAGTCGCGCTCCCCCTCAGTCATCCGTAGTTGGTCGACCTAGAGCGGCTTCTGTACTCCCTCCCGCTGCGCCACCTCCAATATCACCACCGCCACCACCACCGCCACCTCAGGAGCTCGCGTCGACTCATAACTCTCCGATTCCCACTTCTCAAACTACTCGATTTTTGGAGGCTAGTCGACCGCGCGGCAGCTCTGTTGGCCACTCACGAACTGGCTCTGGTACCAGGCTTACCTCGGTCACGGAGGAAGGTGTCAAGATTGATGAGCTTTCAGCAGGAGATGACACCCAATCTGAGGACGATTTGACTACTTCTCTCACACGACGGCCCGACACCCCGCGCCTTGGCAAACGTGACTCACCTCCACTTCCTCCGCTTCCTTCCCCGACCAATGTAACCCATCCGTTCCGTATTGCTGTGCCGCAAACGGCCTCTTCGAGACCTCCAGGGTCCCCGGTCCCTCTACAGTTTATTTCTTCTCGTCCTCGGGGGGAGTCGCTCAGCGTGTCGGGAGGTCAACCGTTGATCAACTCATCAATCACCATGAGCACAATACATCAACGCCGAAATAAAATGTCAGCCCCACCCTCCACTACCCCTACAACATCGTCATCGCCCGTTGAATCGGACTCCCCGCCCCCTTTCTCACACCCACCTTCCAAAGCACCAACTCCTCCCTCGAGTTCTGGGCTTGCTCAGACTCCAGGACGCAGTCGTGCTTCTTCCCAACCAGGCCGTCGGCCATCCGTTGTCAATGGTCGCATATCCCCCTTTGATCCCCAACGTCCGCCCCTACCCCAAACTACGCTTCCAAATGGACGCAAAATCTCTTCATCGAAATTGAATCAGAACATCAATGTTAATGTACAGATTCAACCGCAACACCCTGTACAAACAGAACTCCTTTCCCCCCCCGGTTTATCACTTCTCCCCCCGCCTGCGATGCTTACAAACATCCCTACCACCCCGACCTCTCCTCTCCCACCCGCCCCGCCAACTGACGGTCAGAGGAAGCCTTATCATATGATGGCATTGCTCGCAAATGCCATGAATTCAAGGTCCGGTGGATATATCACTCGGCGGCTACATGTCCCACAGGGTGTCTGGTCTCAAGGAGGAGCAAAGCTTAATAATATCCCTGAGAAGGTACGCGTTGTGGAAGTGCTATGCTCTGCTTTGGAGGAGATGCAGCAATCAAGCGTCGAGTTTTTTGGTGCTGGGAGTGTGTGTAGTGGGCTAGCGCTCGGGATTGGAAGTGTTGGACGGAACGAGGCGGAGGCGTGGGTGAGCAAGCTTGAGGAGTTCTCGTCTATATGCGACAGTGTCGTTGCAAACTTTGGTAAAAAGCTTGGCGTAGGGGAAGGCTTCGTTTCGAAGAAGAGTGGGGTAGGTGGTCCGGGATTGCGGTGCTAGGCCATAACTAACTCAAGCACATACTAGGTGACATCCTGGGGTGGCAAGCTGACTCGTCAACTCGACAAGCTTACCAACGGTAAAAAGTGAGTGGTCTGTCGATATCGGTAGCGTGCTGGAAGCTCATCGGATACGACAGTCTTGATTCACCTGCGGTGTATGTGGCTGGATTGGGTAGGCTGTTCACGCACGCTCAACTGCTCGATGAACATTCAAAGGCGCTGCTTTCGCAACCTGTGGCGCCCGTTTATACCGCGTTTCCCGATGACCTCAGGAGCGCCGCAGAGGTCAAACTAAAACGCGCTTCTGAGTTTTTCGCTAGCGTCGTCTTGACATTCGTTATCCGTGATCTTGCCCAACTATTGGACAAGTATGCGAAGAAATGCGAGAAGTGGCTCGCGGAATGATTAGAAGTTGGAACGCATTTTTGTTTAGGTGTAGTATCCTTCTCGTGAGGCACATGTACTCTATCATCTGGGACTAGACTGTTCAGCGACGCCTGTTCTTCCATCCGACCTGTTTGAGGACTGTTGACCTGTCCACGACGCCTGTTCGCCCCCCTTCGCCTTTCTCAACACATCCTTTGAAGACCGTATGGCGCTATTGTGCGATGATCCCATACCAAGAAGACGCCCCTTTACAGCGAGCCGGGGAGGTCTAAGTTGGCATAGCGTGAATGTGCGTTGCCTCGGGTGTGGGGGGCCGTCCTCTTAGGCGTGCTATCACCTGCATTCGCCGATCTAGAGCTCGGATAAGGACACATAGATGTCTGACGGGCATGGAACGCACTGTAGTCTAGCCGAAGGTGCTCGTCAGGACACTCCTCGTCCGAATCCAGCAACGGGTCAGAGTTGAGTACTGTGTGCCAAGCGTCTGTGATAACGATGCCGATGAGCTGTTCCGCGAGGACCTGACAAGAAACGCGTACGCTGCAGCATGGTGCGAGGTGGGCCCCGGGGCACGCTAGATCGTCGGGTTCGCGGAGGTCGCAAACTAGGATTGGACACGCTTGAAGTGAACGGACGGTGTACGTCCATCGACGTCCGACGCTGGGCGGGCCTGAACGGCTGTGGATGTCTCTGACGTTGGCGTTCCAGCGCGGTCGGTTTGGGCACCACTGCGGTCTTTCTCAGAAAAGAGGACTGGCGAAAATGTGCAAGCTCACGCTCAGACCGACGACCCTGGACCCCCCTCCACGTCGGCTCGGCGTGAACGGCGACGCGTTCGAGCTCGTGCACCGCTGGCTCCCTCCCAGCCGCGTTGCCAGCCTTCCGTTTCCTTGCGGCGACCGAAGGCGCGTCTTCGGTCTCGAGTTTGCCAGGGTCCGTCGTCGTCTTTCTCTGTGGTAGTTCTACCGCTTTCTCCGACATGATGACGGGCGGAACCCCCCACTGGACCAGCGAGCGAAGCTGAACTGATTTGGGCGAATTTTCAACAGAGGCCCTGCCGCGGCCAACCACCGCCGCATGGCATGTACACACGTCTACTTCGAGCTGTCTAATTGGTATGTAGAGGCATTCGTTTGCAAGCCTCGGGCTCGGGTTCTCGCCAATCACGGGCAGTGATATACGCGCGCCCAAGATTTCGCCAGACTCGCCAGTTCCTTACTCCGTTCCAAAGAGCGTGTGGCTAAGAGTGTAACCCAGCCCTGCTTGGACAGTCAAGCGCACCTTTTCCCGGGGCCGCCTGCTACGAGCTCACCTGTCAGATGGTCTGAGTTTGCTCCGCGGGCGGACGCACCCAACGATGACATGACGGTAGGCGTTCACAATTGTGACAATCGTACGGCCATACCGTCCGTCTTGTCCCGTGGCGTTTCATGAGTGCGACGAAATTCCGCGCCTTCATTCTACGTCTCTCAGGGGATCGGAACAAGCGTGAATGTGAAGCCCACTTAGTCCTAGACAAAGATCGTTTGAAAGCCACGCATGGACCAAATCAGTGTTCGAGCCGAATGGTAGATTGGCAAACGTACCACCCTCGTCTGCGTAAATATATCACCCCTTACTTTCGATGCAACCTGATCACCGGGCAATACACGTTGACATTAATGATGTTTAACAATAACTAAGGAATTCGGCCAGTGAACTAGGGCAAGTAGTAAGTTACATTGAAGACCCCTCCAATGTATCGTCGAAAGCGAAACTCTTTCGCGTACCGTAAAATAAATGAAATGGGGCCTGCATCAAGGAAGGGGCAGAGATTGCGCAGGTGGGATTAGCGCATGTAGGGAGCGTTAAGCTGACTGTGTTCCACCGAAATATGAATGGAATAGGAACGAAAGTGATGAATTGATGGGGGTCGAAGTGACCAGTGAACACGGTGGTTTACCAGAATCCTCGGACGCACTCCAGGACTTCGACCACGACGGAGCTCTTGTACATGAGGGCATGATCCGCACCTTTGACGACCTTCACACAACATCGATCCTCGCCCATCGTGCGCTCCATCCATCTCACTGCGTTCTCCGCAATCTTCTCATCTCGATCACCGTACCAAATCCGAGCTTTGTGAGGATAATCGGTATATGAGAAGCCCCAAGGACGATTGTCGTGATTCAGGATCTGCAACAAGTCGCTATGGGTGCCCTTTGATGCCTCGGCGTGAGACGCAGCAATCAGAGCGGTTCCAAGTGCAGCTTGATATGAACTCGAGGCGGCCGTAATCACACTGCTGTACGGTGAGGAGAGGACGCTGTTTCTCGGCGATGAAGCTATGCTTGGTGGGCTCGACTTAGGAAGTGCTGCGTTGGGCCCACTGAATGAGATGGAGCGGTGTCCCGCCTGTCTCGGGAGGGGTGACTTGATGATAGCCTTCTCGACATTGGTATCGACGGACCGAGCAGGGTCCACCGGCCCTCCTGGTGGGGGTTCGTTCTTGGGCGAGGACGTCAACGGTCGAGGCGCCGGACTCGCGGGTTTATTACTCCAGTCAAGGCTACCCAAGCCTAATCCAACGTCAACCGAGGTAGGCTGAGGGAGTTGTGGGCAATATGCCTGGTCAGCCCTGGAGCCGTTAGTGCCCGGTCTGCCTTTCAACGAACCCATGGATCGCAGGGTCTTCAATTTCTTCCCTACAGTTGACTGGTGCCCCATTTCTGCTGCCGGCGACGCAGATTG
>JBBPKP010000043.1:0-12549 GCA_038089335.1 Boletellus aff. obscurococcineus | reverse complement strand
ATCACTGAGAGGGCGAACGGTAAGCAGAATAAACCGACAGTTAGGATATGTGTCTTCTTCAGCACTAAAAGGCAACTATACTTGCACAGTCACAGTTTTCTGCTAGATGGTGAATACGAAAGGATATTTATGTATATGCACATTTCAAAAAGAAAAAGAAGGGTGGGCCATGAAGACGAGCGAGAGTTCACGTCAAGTCGATAATCTCGCCAGTGGGAACGAATTTCTTCTCTCGTTTCACCCTTTTGGCGGGTCTTGCTGCATGATTCGAAGCGGACCTCTTCATTGGAATTCCTATCCCTTTCCAACGCGGAGCAGTATCATCGACAATTTCAACCTCCTCGTCAGAGGGCTCTGGCTTGACGTCACCGCCAATAGTCAAATCGAGCACTTCTTCGGAAATAACCGGCCTTTTCTTGGCTGGTGGTGGCATCGGAATTATCCCGTTAGCTTGCAAGAGGCCTATAAGCAACGGTGAGCGTCACATCCATCAGGGCGAGCGACACACGGACCAGCATCTCTGTACTTGAAGACGAATGTGACAAGCGGGATGCCACCATCCAAGTCTCGTACCGAACTGAAGCATCGCTTTGACATTTGCTCTTCGTCCCCGTATCTGAAGATCGGTTAGGTCCCAGACAGGACGACATTACTACTGGCGCACGAGATACAATGCGTGAGAGCCTTTTTTGAGCGCTCGTGAACCTTGGCATGGTCGGGCGTGCGCAAGACATGGCCAGAAAATGTATGTGTTCCCATCCATTGAGCTCTGCGTATACAAATCTGGATCTCCCCCAGATGTGTTGAGATCCGATTCAGGTATTCATCTTCGTCTATGGAGGCGTAAGCATGAACATGGGTTACACGAGGGATGATAAATACCAGTAAGCTCTAGATTCGAAAACATGAAAGGGCGTAAAGATGTCGGGGTCAGCGTCTGACCGTTTTGAACCACTGTGCGGCGCAACGTGTCGGTGGGCAGGAGAAGAGTGCCTTTGACCATCGACCCGTCGAGTTGGAGGAAAGAATAAAGGGAGTGTTCCCTGTGTGCCGCAATATCCCTGAACACGACAGAAAAGGCCTATGATTTACTAGGGGTAAGTAAAGAGCAGTCCCCGTTCAATCTTGCTACCTGGCCAGCCCGTGATGCAATCCAACAAGTGACCCGGTTGTGTGCGGGATCCACTTCGACGCCGTACTCCTCGAGTCCCTTGCCGCCGACTTGGATCCATGCAGTGATGTTGTTGAGCGACAGCATGGGTCGTCACGGTGTCACGTGGTATTGAACAAGCAGGGAATGAACGCCACCGCCAGCGTTGTGAAGGCGCTTGCTCGTGCGCGGCACATGGCGTCCCCAGCGATAGCGAGAGCGCCGCCGGAGCGCTTCGAGGAGCTTTCTGCATCTCTGTCAGACATACAAGAGCGCGTGCGCCTGGCCTCTTCTCCGTCCTCGCGGCCCACCCTCGTTGCGGTGTCCAAGTATAAGCCTGCCTCGGACATCCTCGCGTGCTACGAATGCGGACAGCGTGACTTTGGTGAAAATTATGTAAATGAGCTGGAGGAGAAAGCCCGGCAGGTACGATCGGCCCTTGGCGGGTGTCTTATGCTGACCATGTCTAGCTCCCAAGTGATATCCGCTGGCATTTTATTGGCACATTGCAGTCCAACAAGTCGAAGACGCTAGCGGGTACGTATCCTGGTTTTGCGTCCTGTGTTCCTGCCCGACCTTACTTGGACGCCAGCGATACCGAACATCGTTGCTGTCCAGACGGTGACGTCTACCAGAGCAGCGAGTGCCTTGGACAAGTCGCTTCCGCCTGCAAGGACTGCGGCGCTTAATGTCTTGCTGCAAGTCAACACGTCGGGGGAAGAGGCAAAGTCTGGGCTGCCACCCCTTACGTCGGCAGAGTCTGTTCCGGGCTCCGAGCTGGTGCAGCTTGCGCAGCATATCATCACGGGCTGTCCGAGGCTGCACCTCCATGGGCTGATGACAATCGGGTCACTCGCAGCGTCACTCGCATCGGATCGGCGGCCGAACGAAGACTTTGAGGCACTGAAGCGCACGCGGGACTTGCTGGAGGACGTGCTGCGACAGGACGCAGCATCGGGCGGTAAGTGGGGCGCAGAGGGGAGGCTTCTGCTGAGCATGGGTATGTCGAGCGACTTTGAGGCCGCGCTGCAGGGTGGAAGCGACATCGTGCGGGTCGGGACTGGGATTTTCGGCGCTCGGCCGACAAGGGACGTGACGTGACGGGGTCGCGTGACGCTAATTACGACGCGTCTTCGTTGATCGCAAAAGCATGGGTGGGACTTGAAAATTCAGACTCCGACAGAGCTTGAACCGAGCGTGCCGCTGCTCGTGGCCGCCGACGCCGAGCCGTGCGGAGGGAGCCACTCGATTGATGAAGACGGCGGATGCACGGCACGCGCACAGCCGGACACGAAACCCCCATGACAGCGTTCGGCACCGATCCAGCCGCGAAACGCAAACTGCCAGACGATACAAACCCGTTGTTGGCCGCAGCGACGAAGAGGATGAAGAAACAGGTGAGCCGTCCCGCGACTCTGCCTCCACCACCACTCAGCACACCGCAGGCGACCGCGGGCGCGTCCAAACGGAAACGTACGCACATTCCCATCGCTGTCGTACGGGGTACTCAACCCACATGCAGATATCGGGGAAGAGCAGCCTGGCGGTCTGATCATCGTCCGCGCACCCGCACAACGCGCCGCATCACACAACCCATCCTCGTCTCAACCCACGCCCGCGACATCTTCCCTTGTCCCTCCCCGACCTCCCCCTTCCAACTCACAGCCGCTGCCATCTTCGTCCAGCTCTCTCCCGAAGCCACCCACCAAGAAATTCAAAGCAGACTCCTCTCGAGCTCCGACAGGCGCAAAATCGCGCTATGTCCTCGCCACCACCCGGGAGGAACCAGAGCTGGACGAGGACGTACGTCAGATGGAATCTGAGACAGACCATCTCCGAAATCGGTCACGCGCAAAGGAGGCGGCCCATTCGTCCCTCCAGCTCCCTCCGACTACCCCTTCCAAGCGCCTCCCACCCGACTCCCTGCAGCCACTCCCCGAAAGCGAAACCCCTCAGATTGAGCGCAACAAACTCATGCGTGATGGCCCTTCCGTTCCCCGCACACCCCAAACACAGACTCCCTCCCGACGAACCTCCATGAGCATGCGTAGCAAACGAATAAGCACCAGTTTTGAGAACACTGGCGTCATCTGTGCGTCTCCCTCCTATACATCTTGGTCGCTCTCGTCCTGGTTTCTGTCCCTAATCAATGTGCGTAGCCCAACCACACGCATCTGTCAACGACTCCAGTTTCTACAAACACATCGACTGCGATCTCCCCGAATCACAGCGTGCACGCCAGCTCCTCGTGTGGTCAGCCGCACGTGCTACCTCACGATCCTCGGATGCCTCTTCCTCTGCGAACCCATCGAAAGCGTCCTCGGATCATGGCAAGGACCCACCGCCACTTGACGATCGACAGAGACAAATACTCAAGACTGTACAAGAGGATTTTATCCGCATGTTGGCTGAGAAGAGGGTTGATATACCTGTATATAGTCAAGGAGAGGATGGGAAAGGCGCTAAAGATGGCGTGTTGAAGCCTAATGAACAGAACGTCAAGAATCGTGCGCGTGAGGTGACATTCCAACAACACATAAATCGGTGTGTTTCTTGTTTCATACAGTCACTCGTCGGACCTGAACGCACGTCGAATGTTTCAGAGCAGAAGCCGAGTCCGAGGCTTGGTCGCGAGTTGATCAGTTTTACCGCCAATACGAAGCTAACTCCAAAGCTGATCTTGAGAAACGACGTCAGGCCCTCAAACCGCCTCCGTCAGCTAAAGCGAAAGGCAAACAGCGAGCCACCTCACAGGAGCCAGAAGACGACTGGTCGTGGCTTGTTCCTCGCAGAGAGGACCTTTCTGACGGGTTCAAGGATAAATTTGACCTGGAGTTGATCAAGCAAGTCGTGTCCTCTGAGCCTCGTCCCGGGACTGTGTTCCAGGGGCCATTGGATCAAAGGATTGAGGATCTTCAATTTAAAGTGGACAATCTCTATTCGTACGTCAACTCGGCGGTACAAGCGACCAACACGGCTGAAGCGGAGCTTGACTATCGCTTCTCGCTCCTCTCACTCGCATTGGCAGCGCGATCCCACTCCCTCCCACCACACCCAAGTTCATCGTCGACGCTCTCATCGTACCTTCCACTCACACTGCGGGGGCTCAGTCATCCGCCTGGGGAAAGTCCAAGAGACATTCTCCGTGCGCTGTCGCGGATAGACAAAGAAAGACCGCCAGGGAAGATTGGGGATGCTGCTCGAAAGGCCGTGAGAGAGGTGCAGCGTGTGCAGGAGGTAGGGCTCGGCGGTGTTGGGGAACGGCGAATAACAGGGCTAGCACCAGGACTCGGGGCTACACCACGCAAGGCACCCGGGACTCCGCGACGAAGAGACCGATGGGGCGATGCTGCATGATTTAATTCGTTTCGCTGTGACCTGGTGCCACGACGCTGTATTCTTGATCACATTTTGGGTCCGCCGACTTATCTTATTCTTTTTATTTCTGTTGCTTTGTCTCGGATCGCAATGCTATGGATGTTGTGCACGACTCCTGGAGGCGGACGACTTGTCATGTCCCTGAGATCGTGATCGCCTTCAAGTCGGACGGCAATTACTTCCTAGTTTCTCACGGCTGTACTATACCTAATTAAATTCTCGGAGTCGAGTTACTACCGGTACCTTCAATTCGCACCACCAGAAGCTACCACTCGCACGTTTTCAAGTTCACATTGTTTCCACGAAAACACGCTGAATCCACCCCTTGGGAAGGCTCGTTTTCCTGCTAGAGCGGCGCCACCGATCGGCAGGCTTACTATGACTCAGTTCGGGCCCGGGAACTTGTAGTAACCAAACGGATATACAACGGTACAAGTAATTCATGGGAACAGGTGCAACAAGGTGCGTCGTTGACGGTGTACTGGGGTGACGCAGCGCGAAGCAGCACATCAGCCTCGAGTCAAAGTGCGATCGATGCTAGCATCGTGTACATACCTCCTAGTCCGATGACACCCCCGATCGGCGATCTCAGGTCTCGTCGACTCTGTCTTGGTTCAGCTCTAGCTGCCTGTTGAGCGCTTCCCTTACGCTCTCCAGCGCCGACAACCTAGCCTTTTCACATGCTTCCTTGTGCTCCGTCGATCCCTTCCAGCCTCTCCAGGCGGTCTTCTCCAACACATCCCACCACTCCCGCTCGTACGGGTGTCCTGGCGCGCCAGCATACCCCCAGGGCTTGGCTGTGTAGGGCTGCACGTACGGATTCAACACGACTGCTACCGGCGGGTGAACAGGCCCCGTGAAGTGGACGATCGCAGGATCCTTCATCTCGATCAAATCAAGCCCTTCTCTGTCCGCACCGGGGGCAGCACATTCTGCGTACGTCCCGAGCCCCTGTGCGTTCCACGCGAGGCTCAGCGTGACCCAGTCCGACTTGAAGTGCACGTTGAGCGCGTCCTGCTCGCGGAATTGGGAGTGCGCCATCGCGCGGCAGCGTGCTTCGAGCGCTTCGAGCGTAGAGCGCGCTCGTGCGAGGTCGATCAGGAGCACGCCGGCGTTGAAGTACTCTCCTTTGGGAACGCCCGGGTGCCCCGTCGGACATCCTACGTCGGGCGCTGCAGCGAGCGCGTGCCCGCCGAGGTCTACCTTCCATAGCTCCTTCAGATCCCTACGAACAAGGGCGTCTGCGTCTAGATAAAGGACGCGCTGGGCGGGCAGGCATTTTATCAGGTCGATCTTGGCCCAGACGGCGCCCATGTCGGAGGTCAGCGAGTGTGGAGGTAACGCTACGAAGAGCAACGTGACGTTCGAGCGCACGGGCACGGACGCTGCAATCTTTGTCTTGTCCTCTGCGAGGAGACCGCAGTCGACCACGTAGAGGGTAATGCGACCTCGAGTATGTTCTATGACGCTACGGAGAGTGACCGCTGCTGCCATGGCATACGCAGAGTCGGCAACGAGCGCAATGTTCATTCCGTATTCAAACGCGTCGTTTATTTCTTTTCCCGGCTGAAGAAGAAAACCAATGCGCATAGGGTTCGTTTTTTGTAGTACCATTTGGTATTGTTCAGGGTTCGTCGACAGGCGCTCATACTCTCCCTTGTGGACTGCAAGAAATGCGTCGATACCTCGGCGAGGGTGATGTGGGCTGTCCAGGGGTTGTTCTGGCCAGTTGTAATCATCAAAGATGAAAATGCACCCGGGCCGCGCTAACCGCCACGCCAACTCAGCATCAAGGAGCGTATCATCTGACCGATGGGACCCGTCGATATAAATCCAGTCGAACCCGGCTTCGCTGTCCTTGCCCATCTCCTCCCGCAACAGGGTGAACAGGGCCGGGGCGCTGAATTGGGAAAGCACGCGGGCGGGACGGCCAGTGAGCGCGAGGTTATGGGTGAGTTTGCGATATCGTTCTCGTCCTTCTGCTGTCCCCATTAGATCAAAATGGTCGACGCAGACGAGTTCGCCCCCCGTAGCGCAGAGAGTGGTCAAGAGGAATACTGCCGAGCGGCCCTCCCAAGATCCAATCTCGAGTGCGCGAGGCGCTTTGGAAGGGACGAGATGGAAAAGACTCTGCCATGCCGGTTTGTTAAAGGAGAACCAGTCTTGCGTCGAGGTGAATTCATAGTGATCGGCAATCGTCACGTTCGTATTCACAGTGCTCATTGTTGCTGTAGATGACTGTTAAACCAAGTCGCTCAGGATGATCAACACGGCAAGATCTACCTGACTAAGAGGAGAGGTGGGCGATGAAGGGGCGAGGGAACCTGGGTGGCGTGAGCTACAATGTGAGACACTTAACTGGATCAGCGGCGCCCCAGAAAGGCAAGGTTTGCCAGTCACACCATTCGAAATTCTACGTGTGCACGCCCATCGCCCGTGGGCAACATCTCATCGCTCTGAACCATCTGTAGGTAATATTCGCGCCTCGGGAAAAGGACAAACTGTCCAACCGAACGCGGTTCGTTGACGAGGGTGCTTGGCTACCTGGGATATGTACGCCCACAGTTCGTGGGTGGGCCTTATCGCCCTGAACCATTTCTGGGCGAGCGATCTATTGTGCTCTACGATGAAGACGACGGGGACAGTTGTCCATGCCAAGACGAGGGCCTTTCGAACGAGGATGCTTTACACGAGCCCGTCGTTCGAAAATCCCCTTTCTTGGCATGGGCGTTGATTCCCGTCTACTTCTGAGTCGATGATACGCCAGCTGACGAATCGATTAATCACCAGTGAAGGCGTGAGATTTTGGGGATCGTATAAAGCATGTATCCGCCCCTCCTTTCCTCTCTGATCGGTTTTGCTCCTCGGCAAAAGCTGATCTGAACATTGCTAGTTTCTCTAGTCAGATCGACAACCATCTCTTTATCTCTCGAAATGCGAGGCTTACCCATCGCAGCGAGAAATAATCAACGTGGGTTACTCGACGTTCCCGATGGTCTTGTAAATTTACCCATGTTCTAGACGCCGAAACGGAAGTCGCCGTCCCGCAGTCCATTGACTCTCGTCGCAAGTTCTTGGTAACGGGTGGTAATGGATTCATCGTAAGTCGGGGTTCTGTTGAATGAGGATATCAGAAGGTTGACCCCTTGCTCGAGGGATCGCACGTGGCAAAAGCCCTGTATGCCCTAGGTTGCTTTGTCCGCGTAGCAGATATCGCTCCCTCCTCTGCGTTTGAGGAGCCTATCTGCCACGACACGCTCGTCGGGAATCTTTGTGACCAGGATTTCTGTGATCGTGCCGTCAGGGGCATCGATACCGTCCTCCACTTCGCGGCTGTCATGGGGGGCATGGGGGCGATCCACCACGGCAACGATCTCACCATCTACCAAACCAATGCGTGCATCACTTCCAACATCTTGATCTCGTCCATCCGCGCTAGCGTGCGCACATTCCTCTATGCCTCCTCGGCATGCGTCTACCCGGCGCACAGGCAAGAGGCGCTTGACACCGATGTGTCGCTCAGGGAGGAGGACGTCTGGGGAGGGGGGGAACCCGAACCGCAAGGACACTACGGCCTCGAGAAACTCGTGTCCGAGCTCCTCGTTCAGCACAGCACGCGCTCGGGTATCCATGTTCAAGTTGCGCGTTTTCACAACGTGTTTGGCCCACGCGGTGCGTGGAACAACGGGCACGAGAAGGCCCCCGCAGCCCTCTTGCGAAAAGCGGTGGCGATACGCCTGGCAGGGAACGGCCTCCAGGAACGAGAGTTCGAGATCTGGGGCGATGGAAAACAGAGACGGAGCTTTCTGTTCATCAGTGATTGCGTGGACGCCGTCTTAGCACTCCTCAAGTCCGGGTATGATCGACCTGTCAATATTGGTTCCGACCGCGCCGTTGCGATTGGCGACCTTGCAGAGATGGCGGTTAGGTGGGCAGGACTGCAACCGGGTTCGGATGTCATATTTCGATTTGATCCCGACGTACAAACCGTCGGGGTCCGCGCAAGAAATTCCAATAACCAGCTTGTAGAAAAGGTCCTGGGTTGGAACCCCAAGGTGCCTCTGGAAGACGGTATGGCACAGACGGGGAGCTGGATCCGGAGTGAAATGGAGAAGACCGTCGATGGAATGAATGAACAGGAACGCGTCTCGAGGTTGCAGTCGATGTGCCGCAGCACGATCATCGATCTAGCGGCCAAGAATATCAAGGTCGCCATCCTGCTCCCTATCACCTCCCGTGGCTCCGGCTCCTCTGATGAATGTCTGTATCTCCTCGGACGCTTTGCTGAATCGCTCGCTCGCACTACCTGGCGGGACACCCACCTACTGGGTAGTCAACGGTTCGTCGTCAAAATCTATCTTGCAATCGACAAGGACGACCGCCTCCTGTGGAGTAAGGCTGGCGAAAAGACTGGCATGAACATCGCTGAGGCTGTACTGGTGTCACAAAACATCTGTGATGTGACCATCGAAAGTTGCGATCATCCAGCTGGTCATGTTTGCGCTATCTGGCGACAGATTGCCAGGCGAGCTTGGGAAGATGGATGTGACTACTTCGTCCTTATGGGAGATGATGTCGTCCTCCAGGACGAAGGTTGGATGAGGGACGCTCACGCAGAGTTCACCCAGATGGCAGACAGCACCGGCGTGCTTCACGGATTTGGATGCGTGGCGTTCACAGACACCAGCTTTCCCGGGATGCCGACCTTCCCCATCATTCACCGCACTCATCTGGATATCTTCGGCGGGAATGTCGTCCCTGACATCTTCATCAACCAAGATGGCGACCCCTTCCTCTACCAACTCTACCGTCGCTGGGACTGCTCAAGGATGTTCGCTGCGAGGATCTCGAACGGGATCGGGGGCAGCCAACCGGCGCGGTACCATCAACAGCACGTCAAAGGGTGGACGTTTGACCCGTTGGACAAAGCTACAGCCGTCGCTGAAGAGTGGCTACTGAGGTATTGTCCAACGGTCAAACGCAAACTCACCCTCGACATCGTGGTCCCCAGTGTTCGGGTGCAACTAAAGTTCCTGAAACCGATACTGAATCTGAAACCATCCCCGACATGCACCACAATGTTCATTGTTATTATCGATGATCCACATTCGCCTGCTCGTGTTGGGCTTGAGGCCGAATTCTCTTCACGGCCGGATGTCCGCATTCGCACCAATGACAAGAACCTCGGCGCATCGGCTTCGCGTAACCGGGGTATGGAAGAATCTGCTGCGGATTGGATCATTTTTTTGGACGACGACATCACCCCGAGCCCAGACCTCCTTGTAGAAACCGAGAAAGCTATTCGCGCGAACCCGAACGCGGTGGGCTTCATTGGAAACTCACAATTTCCTCCAGCCAACTCGATTTTCACCTCGGCCGTACATCTGGCGGGTGTCACGTACTTCTGGGATATCGCCAGAAAGATGCCGACAGAGACCGACATGCCATGGGGAGTTACGGCGAACCTAATCGCGCGCCGCATCGCCGATGGCGTGGAGTTTGGTACGCAGTTTCCTAAAACGGGGGGAGGCGAAGATATCGATTTTTGTCGACGAAAAAGAGATTTATGGTTTCCGAAGACACAGCAAGGATTTCACCCTGCTCCGAACGTTACTGTCACCCATCCCTGGTGGAACGAGGGTAAGCGGTCGTACCGTCGCTTTTATATGTGGTCCAAGGGCGATGGGAGACTCATCAAGCTATACCCTCAACTATCTTACATGGACGACGCACCAAACAGCGCAGAATTACTGTTATTGAGCTGTGTCCTTGGAAGCGTTGGAGTGCTACTGTTCCTTTTGACAGGTATTACATTTCCATCCGCTTTTGCGCTCCACCTTGCGGGAACGACCATCCTTGGAAACATGATTCATGAAATGTATCGCCATCTTTATCGGGATGCTCACCGAACAAAGGAGATCAACTCGACACTCGTTGGTCTCAAGTGGGTTGCTGCCGTCATGGAAAGTTCGCTGATTAGGGTAGGAAGTGAGTGTGGACGCACAGTCGGCATCCTGGAGCGCGGGGAGATAGGATGTCTGGGACGCAGATTCGACTGGTTCACCCACAGGGCAGGATATGGACCCAGAAATGAAGAGAGGATGAACTCTAGGCAGAGGGCCGCGATCATCATCATCCTGCTGGCCCTCACATTTCGTGGTGCCTACCTGTAGCTTTTCCCTTACGAAATATTGAGTGCTCCAAGTACGCTCTTGGGTTAATAACGCTGTATGCTGGTTCGCTTGCGCTGGAATGAATCAGGAATATGAATTAGATGGGGCTCTCAAAGGAATATCGGCGTGGCTGGTTGATCGACATCGAAGCAGTGCTGGGTGACACTGCTTGCACGTGACCAGGTGTCAAGTCGCTGCAAGCGTGTCAATTAGGAATGCGAAGTGGCGCCTCCCCTTTAACCTCCATCAGCTGCGCGAAGGCGGTGCGTCTCAATCTATCAAGGAGAGGGCCATCCCAACGCGATGCCTTGTGTGCATTGCGTTTTTCGATGCTTCAAGTGGATAGAACGCGTTGTGGACCGGGTAACCGGCGCAGCGGGACCTTACTTTGTAGGGCTCGCCATCCTTCTCATATCTCTTGGGGTCATCAATTTCTGTGAGTGCGTTCGCTCTCAAAGCTTTCTACGTGTTTAGTACTTTATTTATCTAGTTGCGGTTGTGCAACCCAGCTTGCCACTACCATGGCTGTCAACTCCGCCGTGCTTGCTCATTGTCGTCAACATTTTCGCGCACTATTACTACGTCTGCACGATCCCCCCTGGGTTTGTCGGTGACCCTCCACGGTATCCTGGAACTAGTTTCCTCTGGGCTTCTCCGTCCGGTGTACAACAAGTATCGTCTTCTGGCGTGCGGTGGTCGTCTCCGGGGCTGAAACTTGTACACGCGGGGGCTTCTCGATGCAAGCGATGCGGAATAATGCGGCCAGAGGTGAGTTACATTTTCTTGCCTCGAGTATATGTTATAATTTTGTTGACGTTTACTGTACCGAGAGGGCACACCATTGCCGCATATGCAACAAGTGCATTTTAAAGTATGATCACCACTGTCCTGTCAGTACCTATTGCTTTCTCCCTCTATTGTAGTGATAACCTCTGCCTATTCAGTGTGGGTTTCCCTGTCGTACTAGTAGTTATCCGAGATTCAGTTCTTCTAGGGGTAAACCAATGCGTGGGTCTGCACAATGAGCGGCATTTCGTTCTCTTCATGTGTGTCCCGGTATGATCACTCGTGTGACTATGCTGAGAATTCATCTATAGGGCCTATCTCGTTATTGGATGCCTTTTCTTCTCACTCCTTGGGTACCCCCACGCCATGGATGCGATTGGACTGAGATACCTGGTCTGTTCTTCTCCTGGATTCTTTTCTGCGGTGGCTGATACTCGTCGGTGCTCAGCCATGGGTTCACACGATGCCCCAGCTCGGCTTCATCGTCTCCTACATACTGTCTGCCGTCATGTGTTTTGCGGTCCTGAGCATGCTCCTTTGGCATCTATGGAATGTGGCACGGGGCGAGACGTCGGTAGAAGTGCAAGATCACGCGGTATATCGAAAGGCCGCGAAAGATAGGGGAGAGGTACGTGGATTCTTCCGACATATGAGAGCCTGTCGATATTGATCGGATTCGAGGCATTCATCAATTCTTATGACCTGGGGTACGTGCTATCCTGACATCGACTCGCGTGACAGTAACAAAGGTAAACAGCACATGCAAGAATCTGGCGTTGTTCTTCGGCGTCGGGCAAAATGGATAGTACGCCGCATTTTGCTCCCCTACTCTTTGTCTGTTCATAGGGACCATGACTTTGAAGCTCGTTGTACACACTCTTCGTTCCCGTGCGAACAATGCCGTACACGGACGGGTATTCGTGGGCAAGACATCAAGGTCTTGAACGACATGTTGGTTTACGGGAAGGGGAAGAGCTGACAGACGATGACGACGACGACGAGACAGGATGACGACAAGTGAGTGGATGCTACACCCAGCTGGTGATGGGACAGGATGAGGAG
>JBBPKP010000042.1:3754-22801 GCA_038089335.1 Boletellus aff. obscurococcineus | reverse complement strand
AAGCAGGATACACCCAGATCCAGGACGACTTACTTTCTGTCCTTTCTGCTTATCTTGACGTTTATCATACTTCCGTAACTCTCGAACATCACCGATGTATTCGTGAGGTAATTTCACTACATGCTCTTAATCATGTAACCAAGTAAGTTTGTGAAGTTGCCCGACATGCAATGCTGAGTTCTATGTAGAAAACGCCGCCGGGTGCTGAAAAACAATGATCGTATTTCGCATGCAAAGTCAATTTCATGTGATCCTCCAGAAGACGTTCAAGACCAGGGTTTCACCCGCCCCTCCGTCCTTTTCCTTATTCCTTTCCGTTCATCCGCGCTTGCTTGGCTGAGTGCTTTGACCACCCATACACCCTCTCCGGCCTTTCAGATCGAAAACCATGCCCGCTTCCTGCAGGAGTATAGCCTGCCACCTGATGCATTGGATAAACTTGCCACAGCACCACCTGGCACATACCCCCCCGATCACGTGGAAACATTCCAGGGAAATGTGGATGACAACTTTAGGATTGGGATCAAAATGACCAGGAAGAGCGTGAAGCTTTTCTCCGATTTTTATAATTGTGATTTGATCCTTGCAAGTCCGTTGGGATTAAGAATGGCGATTGAAAAGCAGAAGTCAGCGCCTTTATTTCCCCGCTCGTGCTATGGGATGTCATTCTCAAATATATTGTAGGAGCTCCGATTTCTTATCGTCGATTGAGGTTCTAGTCATTGACCAGGCGAATGCCCTTATGATGCAAAATTGGGACCATGTGCAGGTAAGCCCGCCATTCTACGTTTTTTTTTTTTTCATGTCGTGCTTTTATACGCGATTGTATAGTTTGTACTGTCTCGTTTGAACGCACTACCCAAAGAGGCGCATGGTGCCGACTTTTCACGCATCAAACCATGGTACCTCGATGGACTGTAAGCGCCACCCTGACTAGTTGATTGCATTGCTTATTGGTGCTTTTCCCACTTGCTGGTAATCTACTTATCTACGACTCAGCTCGACATATCTGAGACAATCTATCATTCTCTCTCCTTTCGAAATGCCGGAATCCCGATCGTTGTACAACTCTCTCAAGAATGTAGCAGGAAAAGTAAGGGTAGAGAAATCACGGGCAACACTACAGGTGCCACAAGGGATTGATCATGTATGTGTGCTATGTTTCGTGCTCGTCGGGGGAATTCTGATGCAGTGGTAGACATTCCTCACATTTGACTGCTCGAGTCCGAGGAATGAGGCGGACAAGAGATTCAGTTATTTCACCACTCAAGTATGTCGCATCTTTGTACCCGTCGGCGTCCTTAGCTAACAATAATACTCCCACCTGATGGGATACAAAGCTTCTACCCAATGTGTTGAAGTCTGCGGTGCAGAGCACTAACACCGTAGTGTTCATTCCCTCATCCTTTGACTTTGTCAGAGTTCATAACTACTTCAGAAAGATGAGCGGGATAAGCTTTGCCGTGCTTTCCGAGTGAGAACGTTTCTTCATCTTCAATTGAAGCGACTCTTCCTGGGTTACGGCGTACCTCAGTGGCCGCTGAAGGATAGGGGCTCAACTCACCCACTTTGAGCAGGTATTCTTCGAACCAAGATGTATCCCGTGCTCGTCAAGCATTTTTCTCTGGAAAAAAGGCATTCTTGCTGATTAGCGAACGATTTCATTTCTATCGCCGGTTAGTTTATTTCGATCCTTACTTTATCGTGATTCACCCAAAGCCCTCAGTTACAAAATCAAAGGCATTCGCAACATTCTTTTCTATGGGCCTCCCACACACCCCCAATTTTTCTCCGAGCTCCTGACGTATCCCTTCCTTGATGATGGGGTCGATTCAAGTGATGTAACCTGCCGCGTGGCTTGTTGTCGGTACGATCTATTTAAGCTGGAAAGGATACTAGGCAGAAAAGGGGTAAGAGAAGTGTTGAGTGAACTACGGTAGTCAACTTAGTTATATTTGTCTGAGTTTGTACGCAGGTGCTAGCAAGTACCCTCACTTCACATTCTTCACATCGCATTGTCGTCTTCCCCCGGGAATAGCATGCAGGACGGCAGGGCACCAAGGTTTATTAGATTGTCCTCGTGGCCTTCGCACTCTGAACTCTGCACAGAATAAGAAACCGGGCGCCAGCCGCGGTCCAGGTCGGGGCAAACCTGACCACTACCACCAGTGTCATACTCACGTTTTCCTAAAAGATTACTGCTGAGCAACTCTTGCGAGAAGTACTCTGTCTTCGGGAAATAACGTGGGCGATGTGTTCATATCGCTACCATTCAGGCCCAAGAACGCCAGGAATCAACATTCCGCGCCCCAAAGCAACGCGTCGAAGATTTTGAAGAGCTTCATGAGTATCGAGGAAGGAAGCGCAAAGAATTTGAGGATAGAATTCGGCGTACTAGGGGTAGCATGTAGGTACCCTCTATTTTCTTCGATCACTCCGACCAACCATTCCGCAGAAAAGAGTGGACTCAATACGCTAACTGGGAAGTGCGTACGAATATTTTATTGTCCAAATTTCCTCTTTACACCTCCCCAGGCCAGTCAGAATGAGTTCGACCGTTCCCGATCAGTCTTTGAGCGTGCATTGGACGTTGATCCTCGGAGTGTGCAGCTATGGTTGAGCTACACCGAAATGGAACTGAAATCACGCAACGTACAACATGCCCGTAATCTCTTCGATCGTGCGGTGACACTGCTCCCTCGAGTGGACCAACTGTGGTACAAGTATGTCTACTTGGAAGAACTTCTCCAGAACGTTCCCGGGGCTCGTCAAGTCTTTGAGCGTTGGGTGCAATGGGAGCCAGATGACAAGGCATGGCAAGCGTATATCAAGATGGAGGAGAGGTACAACGAACTCGACAGGGCCAGCGTGATTTACGAACGCTGGATAGCCGTCCGACCAGAGCCACGCGTTTGGGTAAAGTGGGCAAAGTTTGAGGAAGAGAGGGGGAAGCTAGATAAAGCACGAGAAGTCTTCCAAACCGCGCTGGAATTTTTCGGAGATGAAGAAGAGCAAATTGAAAAGGCTCAAGCTGTGTTCAGTGCATTTGGTAAGATGGAGACGCGCTTGAAGGAGTACGAGCGTGCTCGAGTAATCTACAAGGTAGGATGCTGTCGAACCCCCCCCCCCTTTTTTTTTTTGGCCGCTAACGTCCAGCTTCAGTTTGCTCTTGAACGTCTCCCTCGCTCCAAGTCAGGAACATTGTACGCCGCGTACGCCAAATTCGAAAAACAACACGGCACTCGTTCTGTCTTAGAGTCTACTGTGCTGGGAAAACGGAGAATTCAGTACGAAGAAGAAGTTGCCCACGACGGCCGCAACTATGACGTATGGTTTGATTATATGCGGCTAGAAGAGGGAGCTTTACGGGCTCTCAGGGATGAAGGTGGGTCAAAAGAGGAGGAGGATACCGCGGTGGGACGTGTTCGGGAGGTGTACGAGCGTGCCGTGTCGCATGTTCCACCTGGACAGGAAAAACGACACTGGAGACGATACATCTTCCTGTGGTTAGATTATGCGCTGTTTGAAGAGATAGATACCAAGGTACAGTATTCTGCGTTCAAGTGTCTAGGGTTCTGAACACTGGATTCCAGGACTATGAGCGTGCACGGCAGGTTTATCGAACGGCACTCAGCCTTGTTCCGCACAAGCAGTTCACGTTTGCCAAGCTATGGGTTATGGCTGCGCGGTTTGAAGTGCGGCAACTCGACCTTCCCGCAGCCCGTAAGATACTGGGTAACGGAATTGGGATGTGTCCAAAGGAAGCGCTGTTCAAGGGCTACATTCAGCTTGAAATGGATGTATGTTGAAGGGAGTTTTGCTTCTTATTTCCAACATGCTGAATGATATCCAGTTGCGAGAGTTTGATCGAGTTCGTGCACTCTACGAGAAATACTTGGAGGTACGCTTCGACAATGTAGAGATATACAGCTGCTCACCGCCGTTCTCGAATAGTATGATCCAACAAATTCTGCTGCGTGGATCAAATACGCAGAGCTGGAAACGGCCTTGGAAGACTTTGCTCGTGCAGAAGCGATCTTCGAGCTTGGAGTCTCCCAGCCATCGCTCTCGATGCCAGAGATTCTGTGGAAAGCATACATCGATTTCGAGGTCGACGAGCAAGGTGACAGAGAGAAGGCACGCTCGTTGTACGAACGTCTAATCTCGCTAAGTGGTCACCATAAAGTATGGATCTCGTACGCGGAATTCGAAGGCTCCAGCATACCGCTTTCCAGGGCAATGAGGGAAGAGGATGAGGATGAGGATGCAGAACCACGTGTAGTTGCAGGAAATCCTAATCTCGCCCGACAGATATTCGACCGCGGCTACAAAGATCTTAAGAGCAAAGGGCTGAAGGCCGAGGTACGTCTGCGTCGTCTAAACTCTGGGATCAATGCATGAACGATGGCGTGGCAGCGGGTAGCTTTACTTGAAGCATGGAAGGCGTTTGAAGAAGCTGGCGGTACTGAGGCGGATGTGGCCAAGGTACAGGGTATGATGCCAATAGTTGGCAGAAAACAGCATGTCGACAAGGAGACTGGCCAGGTTGTGGAAGGTGAGATTCTTGCCCTTGGCCCGAGCGCGCAGGTAACGGTGTGACAGACTGGGAACTTGTATTTGCCGATGATGAGCGAGAAGTCAACCCAGCGTCCTTCAAACTCTTGCAAATGGCACACGCATGGAAGAATGCTCAAGGCAAGAAGAGTGGAGGGTCTACCACGCTATCTGGTTTCGTTGCTGCGACTCGACCGGCCGCAAGTAATGACTCAGTGCAAAGCTCGTCAAAAGCCGATGACGTGACGATGCGGGAGCGGGAGGACGATGAAGCCAGTGATGTTGCCAGCTCGGAGGGCGGATAAACTGGACACTTAACTTGATCGATGTCCTGTAGGCGAGTCTGATGGGGGCTGACGCGCCGATCGCCTGTTCCCACGGTGCTCCGCCTGCGTATTTACTTAAATACTGTGCCTCGCCAAAGTTCCCGGCTTGTCCTGACCCTACACCGATCGTTGCAATGACACCCTCCCCCGCACACAACTTCAATGAATCTAAGCTACTCTGGAGTCCTGTGCAGCCGGGTCATGCTGTCTGCGAAAGGCTCCGGAAGGAAATCAACATGAAGAGAGGTCTGAACCTAAGTGCGTCCATTCCAGCGCTAGCATCGCTCCTGCGAAGCTGAGCCACGGCTTTTGCAGAGGACTACAACGAACTTCACGCCTACTCGGTGTCCACTTATGCCTTCTGGCTTGACTTGTGGGACTTCATGGGTATCATAGCCTCTGTACCACCCCAACCGCATCAGGTATGATACTCTCGCCAGTCTTTAACTCGAAGGGCGTTATCCCTACTTCCCTCGCGCAAGATGATCGTGCCTGGCACCATTCCTGAGCGCCCGTCTTGGTTCCCTGGCGCGCGCCTCAATTATGCGGAAAACCTCCTCTGGAAAGTTGACTCTGCCATCGCTATCACAGCAGCCTATGAGCATAACCTTGTCCCTGGCGAGGCTCAGTTTAGCGGTGTCAAGCAATATACATTTCATCAACTAAGGGAATTGGTGCGCGTTATGGCCGCTGGTATGAAAAGAGCTGGTGTACGCGTTGGCGATAGAGTTGCTGGTATGCTCAAGTTAGATGTTTCACACCAGATGTTAACATGGGCGGGTTCGTCTTCATAGCTATCATCACAAACTCAGTTACTGGCGTTGTGATAGCTCTCGCCACCGCTTCCATTGGCGCCATATTCACCAGTACAGCAACCGACATGGGGACCTCTGGGATCCTTGATAGATATCGCCAAATTCGTCCAAAGATCCTTTTCGCTTCTTCTGAGACCGTTTACGCCGGAAAGACTATCAACATCACGCAGAAAGTTGCTGACGTGGAAAGTGACTTGAGGATCGGTGGATATGGGCTAGAAATGGCCATCGTGTTGAGAAGCGAGAAGAACGGAAACCTACTGCAAGTCCCAAATTGGTGAGCCGATTGTTTCCACGAGATTGACAGATCCTGTCAACCATTTCGTGTATGGACAGCGTCACCATTGATGAATTCCTATCACGGTCATCTGTGACTGAAGAGTATCCGTTGACGTTCGAACAGCTTCCCTTCGACCATCCTCTTTACATATTATATTCCTCTGGAACCAGTGGACCCCCAAAATGTATTGTACACACTGCCGGGGTGAGTGCAGAGCTCGTTAAAACCGATCGTGTTCAGAATACGTCTTTCCTAGGGTGCACTCATGAACGGCAAGAAGGATTGTAACGTCGGGTTTGGAATATTACCCACTGATGTATACTTCCAATATACCACTGTACGTAAGCACCTTGATGAACGGTCTGTGGTCTCATCTGAACTTGTACAGACTGCGTGGATGATGTGGCCATTCATGCTCTCGGGCCTTGCGTGTGGAGCACGCATCGTGTTGTACGAAGGTTCACCTTTTTACCCTGATGTAAGAGAGTACTTGAAGTTCATCGACTGGACCGGGTGAGATGTCTTCCTCCACTTTTTCCGAGTTTAACTCATCCGTGCAGTACGACAGTCTTTGGTACATCTCCGCGATTCCTGTCAGAGCTGCAATCGCGCAGTATTGATCCGCTTTCTATTATTTCACCCTCCGCGCCATTCGCCAGCCTCCGTTCATTAATAGTAACGGGCGCCGTACTGACAGCTCAGCTCATGACTTGGACTCACAGGGCTTTCGGCGGTAACCTACATATTGGAAGCACAAGTGGAGGCACAGACGTGTTTTGCAGTTGCAAGTCCCGTTCCTGCCTGTCTTATTGAGATATGGCTCTAACTGTGTGCAGTTGTCACATCTGTGTTATCGTCTCCTCTCTATGCTGGTGGTGAGATCCCTTCCGCCCGGTCTTTATTTTTGGTTTCTGATGTTTCTTGGAATAGAACTCCAAGGCCCATCCCTCGGCATGGCGGTCTCCGTCTTTTCCCCATCTGGTCAATCCATCCCCGCCAGCGCTTGCATGCCTGGAGAGCTCGTCATTACTCGTCCACATCCGTCTGTTCCACTGCACTTTCTGAACGATACTGCTGCGCATGACAAGTTTCTCTCAGCCTATTTCCGTTTTTTCCCACCTGCCCAAGATGGTACTCCGGTGTGGCGGCAAGGCGATTTTGTCGTTCAGAACCCTGCCACTGGCGGGTTCGTCTTTTTAGGGCGAAGTGATGGCGTTCTTAACCCCAGCGGCGTGCGGTTTGGAAGCGCGGAGATTTATAAGCTTGTCAATGGAGAAACTGCGGGTCTGGAAGCCGTGGAGGATGCTCTTTGCGTGGGACAGCGGAGGAAAGGTGAAGAAGATGAAAGAGTACTCCTCTTTCTGAAGATGAGGGAGGGCCACAAAGGAAAATTGGAGACGGAGTTGAGAAGGAGGATTAGGCATCTGATCCGGGAAGGCTTAAGCAGGCGGCATGAGCCTGCAGGGATATTCGAAGTGGAAGACATACCTGTACGTGATCGCGCTCTCCAGCCAATATGTGAAGCTAAACCTCCCTCTTCGTACTCTGTTAGTACACAGTCAATGGTAAGAAGATTGAGATCGCGGTGAAACAAATAGTCTCTGGTGTGGACGTCGTGCCAAGCGGGACAGTTGTAAACCCAGAGTCATTCAGCCTATACTACAAGTACAGGAATTTCGAGAAGGTGATGAAAGAGGAGGAGGGCATGGAGGTAGCAGGGTCTGGGAGATTGGTCAAGACCAAACTATGAATAGCTTGTACCTCAGTTTGTTAGCATTCGTGTTCCCTCCCCAAGAAGTCTACGTAGTTCCGAGTTTCTTGATCTCTTGGTCTGCAATCGTCCCTACCCCCTAGCTGTAGTCCACACGGGATAACGACAACAGACTCAACAAAACTGACCTGCAATTTTTGCAGAAGCCTTCGTTCTTCTGCCTCCTCTTTCTGGTATTCTCTCTGAACAGAAGTCGGCGAAGCACACAAGAGTAGTGGAGATCTAGCTCACCACTAGCCGTTCCGAATCGATGTGTATTGGATCTTCGCCAGCGTTGGCAGACTCGTCGCATCTGGGACGTTTCTTGGAATTATGCAAGTATCCGCCATTCATTTCATGGGGTATTTCTTTCCTTGGTCCTAACAAACAAGTTAGTGCGTGTGATGTGACATCATTACACCGACCCACCTGTGCTAGAGTTTTTCCCGTTCGTGGCCCGAATGTGATTTTTATGTGGTACACGTCTCTGAGTGTGCCCTGTGGTCGAAGCAGGAGCTACCAGTGAATCCTTTGTCTCGATATCGAAATGGAAAATGAGCCATGGGGGTTGATCAAAGTCATCAAGCAAGCAGAATTCTGTCGCACATCCTTCATCCGAGCCCCCATTGGTGTTGCATCCTTCTCCGGGTCCACTCCTGACGATTTCGCCTATGCGACGAATTTTGACCTCCACGCTGCCCAGCTTACCTACAAGTGTACGATCCTCCAGCAGTCCGTGTTGAGGTGGAAGTGTGCTCACCATTTTGATACTGCCGCTTTGGTGTCCTGAGCCCAAAATCACTGAATCGCCCTTCGTTATGGCCCACTGACGAGCCCGAGACACCCTCGGAGGCCGCAAGGGACTTGTCCAGATGGAATCTTGCACCACGCGTGCATTTGCCGTACGCAGTGGTGACGAAAACCTCGCAAAATACGGATACCGGAGACTGACAGTGGACAGTATAGAGCTGCGACACTCATGGGTTACAACTGAGGCGAACGCGTCGACCAACGGATACCTACCTCATTCCTCTGCATCTCGACGTTCGCACTTACTTTTTGGTCATCGACATCGATTGTCACCTCTTGTTGGTCGTGTTTCCGATGTCTGGAATCTTCTATCCATACTTGAACGCCTTTGTATGTGGGCATCTCGAGGAAAGGGATCTATCGGTGGGTTCAGCGGGACGGGGGGCCTTTAATGCCTTGCACAGCGCAGATCTACGGTCGCTCGATAAGGACCATGTGTCATCTAAATTACGGCGGAGCTTGTCGGCTGCCATCGACGCGGAGCATCTGGAACTGCTCCGCTACTTGGCCGAGCTCAGGTGACGGGCTGACCGTATCTGGGAGTCCCTATCGCCATTCGCAGCACCAGGCGTCCACTATTCAACAACACCGTTTTAGTTGGACCAGACCTCACCGTGCACGCACTGTCAATCCACTCTCGCACGAGAACCGCGCTCATTACTCTATAATCCCTCCACCCTGGTTTCGGTAACGGAGTCACTGTTTGCTTCCATTGCGTCCCGGGCTGCACCGCTCACCGACAGCGACGTAAAGAACAGGATATGTCCTTCTTACTGTGTGCCCTTGGTCGTGAGTTGTCATTTTACACCTGGACGAAAGTTTGCGCTAAGGAAATCATCCGGCCCACCAAGACAATTTACTTAACACGCGTAATAATCTGACTAAGTGTCACAAGTTGAATTAAGCAAAACAGGCAAAACGTACCTTCCTGATGACTCCGGCAACTGCATTTCCCTGCCAAGTCATGAGTACCCGATACCGGCAGGACCATCGCCTCGGAAGCAGAGGTATCCCGTATAAAGGCTGCTGTCTGGTTTGCCGAAGGCCCTGCGGTTTCGCAACCTCCCATTTCTGAAGGTGAGTTTTGTCCGAGCACGGTCAGGGTGTCAACTTATCATAGCCTATTCAGTCATGGAGAGGCAGTTTGCACAACTTGCCTCCAAGATATGGGAGTCAGAGCGTGCCCTGGATGCCATGCATCAGAAGGCTGTGGTCTTCGAGAAACTGCTTCGAGGTTCTGAGGCTGCCCACCCGGGCATTTCTATATTGCCAGTCGAGATACTGGGAATGATCTTCAAGGATGTAGTTGGGCAATTGGATGCTTCCACGAAATGCCGGCTATACTCCTTTGAACCCGACAAGCCGGAGTGGCCCATTATTGCCAGGTCCGAGCTCACCCTGTCTCATGTCTCAAAATGCTGGCGAGCCGTAGCCATCGGGATACCATTGCTCTGGACGCATATTCACCTCTACGTCAAGCAGTCCGTTGACCTGGTGAATCTATATCTCACTCGCTCGCGGGGGTTGCCTTTAGCCATCACTTTCCGACAATATTTCCTCTGTCAAGTTCATCAACAGCAAGCCTATGCGACCGACTATCTACGTATCACTGCCACCATACTCGACCACATGCATATTTGTCGTCGCCTGGAAATACGTACAAATGTGCCCGCTCCGGAGTTATTAGATGGCCTTGGTCGCTGTCGTGCACCTTTGTTGGAAGAAATTGTCCTCTGTTATCCACGCAGTGTGCGGGAGCCCACATTCTCCTCCTCATTTCCGATGTTGACACACTTGGAACTCCGAGAGCTGATATCTATTTCTACCACCATGCCCACCAAAACCCTTACTTCCCTCACTTTGGCTGGGACCCCAGCATATGGTCTTCCTGCGGCGATCTTTCTTCACCTCCTATCTGGATTACAGTCCCTTGTTAACCTGGCTCTCGTTGACGAGGTCGTCGATTTTGATCGTCGGGATGTGACAGAGACGATCGAAATACCTTCGTTGCGGTCCTTGACGCTCAAGCCTGGTCCCGACACCTCGCGAGCCTACTTGACGAGACTAGCTGAAGCGATCATCACTCCATCACTGGAAGAGCTTATCCTTGATTTCACTGAGGTGCCGTCACCGAGGGATATTCAACCGTTCCTGCGGCACCTCAAGCAAGGGGCACCTCGATTTCTTTCCCTTCGTCGTGTCGCAATTAAGAGCGCATTTGGAGGCTTCGATATTGCCTACGCCCTCGTCCACGCCGCGCCCAACATCGAGGATCTTTCCCTATCACGATACAACGTGAATTCTGTTCTGACACTCCTCACGCACGACGCGAGACAAGATGCCTTTCCAAGGCTTCGTGCGTTACAATTTGAGGGCCCACACTTCGACTGGGACGTCCTTCTTTCTTTTCTGCGCAAAAGAAAGCAGCTAGGTAGGCCATTGCACGCATTGATATCCAAGGGTTTCGGGATTTCGGAAGGGGAGGTTCTTGACAGACCGTTTCAAAATCTATTAGAAGCCTGTCTGCTGGCTGTATAAATGGACGTTTGATTAATGAAATCGATTTTGTTCTCTGGTGTTTGGTGACATGTCACATTTCTCGTGATGTGACAGTACGCGAAGTGTAACTAGGACACGACCACCAGCCTGCTTTGAAAGTCCTCGACGTCGTTGACCATGACGAGCACAGGGACGACGCTCACTAATTCTGCACACGAGCCCGGGTACACATGCATTGCTTTCTCGCGGGATGGAAAGTGAGCCGTTTCTCTATATAAACCGCCACTTTACTCACTAGATATATCACATTAATTGCGTTGCGCCGCGCTAAGGCTGTCATATACTGGCGGGTCTGACAGTCTGGTACGCATATGGCAAATGGATAAGGATCAATATCAGGAGCCGGAAGTTGCTTATGAGGCAGATGAGGGGATAACAACCATTGCAAGCTCTGTACGTCTCTTCATTGTGGTCCATTTTCGTTGACATCCAATCAATGCGTGTCATTCCTGGACCCACGTGGTATCAGACGGAGTATTGGCTGTCTGGAAGTAAAGATTCAGAAGTTCGCAGTTACCTTCACGGGAAGACTGATCTCCGTGGATTTGTCATGGGCGCTGCTGGTGCATGTATTCGGGCCATCGCTATTGACCCCCCAGGGAAGCGCGCAGCCATTGCAACGGAGTGCGCTCGTTTCACTTTTCATCCCCCAGCTGTTAACAGTCCTCAGTGAAACAGCAGTCAAGATTGTGGATTTGGAAGAAGTCACCAAAATTCAAGTCCTGAGTGGACACAAGAAGTGTATACGAAAGTTGACCTGGCATCCCTCAGGGACCCTCCTTGTTCGCATGTTTTGGTGTACCTCCTTCCCCTCTGATTGATGAATTGCAGACTGCTAGCGGAGCTGACGGTACGATCACTGTGTGGGATCTCTCTGAACATGAACCAAAGGTAGAAAGGCTAATTGACGGCATCATTCCGGTCGTGGTAGATACCGAGTAATATCCCTATACCTTACTTCCTTGTCCCCTTCCGCTAAGGCCGCTCCTACTCAGGTCCACAGAGTTTATGCATGATTGTTCTGCGGTATGGCACCCATCTGGGGAGCGGTTCTTCGCAGCTTCTAGGACACATGGTACGCAGTGCAACTTGTTTTATCTCATTAGACCACTTAGGATTGCACCGCGTAGAAATTGTTGCCATTTCGCGGCCGAATTGGAATAAATCTTGTAGTCTCTCAGATCCCAACGCAATAGGAATCACCACAGCACTCGCGCTATCAGTTAACGGAGTGTATCTCGCGAGTGCTTGCAAGGAAGGTGTTTTCGTCTGGAGCACACAAACAAAACATATTCTTTGGCGGTGAGCAAACGCGTATTCAAGATAACTAAAACGTGATATTATCTCCGCAGACATATTGGTTCTCCAGATGCGTTGATTACGCAGATTGTGTTCTCACCATCCCAGAACCTCCTTGGTTGGGCAGATACAGGGGGGATAGTAAGTTGGTGGAGGGACCCGGTCCCTGCAGGTTCGCCGGATCCTGTGAAGGCGGGCGCTGCAGGCGCTGTGCAGGGTGTTTCTGTTCAGCGCAAATCTACCCCAACGTTGTGGGAGGATGGTCCGCGTGACGAGGACCATGATCCGGGAGCTGTTAACGACTATGGAGATGACTGGATAATTGATGATGTTGGCATTGGAATGGACGACGATCACAGGGAGAGGCGAGCTTTAAATGGGGACGGGTTTGTGAAAGAGATGGGTATGTTCCCTAAAATAAGTGGTTATTCTTACTTAGGAGAGATCTGGCAGTGAGCATTACAAAGGCACAGCCGGCTTTCCAGCCAGGGTCAACGCCAATGGATGGCAAGAAACGCTTCCTCGGTAGGCTTCCGTCCTGACGCACAGCAAATCACCCATTATGTGATCACCATGCAGCGTACAACATGGTTGGATGGATCGATGTCACAGATCAGGACACGCACTACATCATCAATGTCGGCTTTCATGACACCTCAGCGCGCAAGAGCT
This sequence comes from Boletellus aff. obscurococcineus, assembly GCA_038089335.1. Taxonomy (NCBI): domain Eukaryota; kingdom Fungi; phylum Basidiomycota; class Agaricomycetes; order Boletales; family Boletaceae; genus Boletellus; species Boletellus aff. obscurococcineus. The sequence goes on along the minus strand of JBBPKP010000042.1, from coordinate 9,736 downwards.
ATCATTTTACGGACCATTTTAAATACGAAATAGGTTACCTAGGTGAATACTTCGATTATCTTCCATCTTAGCTTTGTTTACGGCCGCTGCTTAGGTGAACGAGGAGTATTGCTCGCATGCTCGCCTGAGCAAGATCATCCGGCGCAGGTGCTCTACAAGCCCTATGGAACTTGGTCATCCCAGGGAGATTGGACTTATATTTTACCTTTGAATCAGCATGTCCTCGGTCTGGCCGCTGGAGGAGAAAGACCCATCCGTTCATTGCGAGATCCGTCATCATCTGGAGGGGAAATTCAGGGACAAGGGAATGTCGTGGTTGCCACCGACGCTGGAGATCTCACATTTTTGAGTGGATCTGGTCTCGAACGAATTGTGTTGGGCCTAGAAGGTGAATACGTGACTATGGCTGCTGGAGAAGAGTATGTAGTGGTCATACATAGGCCAGGTGCCACTACCATCGATGGTAAGCAATGACTATTCTCTGCGTTGTGTGGCGTGCTCAATCGTTTCCTGCTAGGCTCACAAGGGCTGGTGGCATCGCTGATTTCTTTTGATGACTTCGAGGTACTTCAAGCGAAGCCACTACCGATACCCAAGGGCCACGTGCTTAAATGGATTGGTATTACTGTTGAAGGGGTGCGTGTTTGCCATGGTTATAGTACCATAGTAATATGGCTTCGACAGGCCCCTGCAATATACGACTCTGCTGGGTTTGTGCATATTATGATTAACTTCCGACGACCCAATCGTGCAACTTGGGCGCGAGTACTGGATACGAATACACTTGAGCGCAAACAAGGGAAGGACGAGTCTTATTGGCCAGTTGGTTTATCGCAAGATACTCTAACGTGTGTCATATTGAAGGTACTTGCAAGAATAAACTTGCTTTTCGAGCAGAACATACCTTTTATCATAGGGTAGACAAGAACATCCAGGGTTTCCAAGACCTCTGACGCAAGAACTGCCTGTCAGACTCCCCTTTCGAAACAAGGATCCAATTGAATCATCCATTGAAGAGAAGTATGTTGATATTGCACTTGGCTTGCACCTCGCTTATATCTCTGAAGACTTGCCCGAGAACGGATACACATTGATCTATCCCGTGACGGGCTAGGTGACGAGCTGACTTCGTCCGAGCTGGATAAGCGGGAAATCGAACTCGATAAATCAATCATTAAGCTCATTCAAGCGGCTTGCAAAGCGGATAAAGCGCCTCGCGTTCTAGAGTTGACGAAGCGCTTGCACTTCATACACTCTATAGCTGCTGCCAGCCGGCTCGCGGGGTTTTATAAGCTACTGGGACTTCAGGAGAAGATTGAGGCGATTAAACGGTGGCGCGAAGACGGACCAAGCCCAACGGAGGAGGCAAGAGAGCGGAGGCGCCGACTTGAACAGGAAGATGAATACCTGCAACAGCCGAAACTACTGCAAACTTTTGGCCCTCCTCCCAAGATTGAGAGGCCAGGCCTTGCGCGCTCAGCCGGAGTGGTCGAATATTCTGCGTTTAGTGGCTCGAACGCATCCATTCGACCATTCGAGCCACAAGCAGGTACACGCTCGAGTTCCCCTGATGGAAAGAGGAAACGCGACGAGGTGGATGACTTTGCGTTCAACGGCACTGATACCGAGGCCAAGCGACGGGCAATCGATGAGCCCGGCGCAAGCGTTTCCTCGCCCAAACGTAAGTGCGGCTAGCAAGGAGTTGCAAGAAAGCACGGGGCTGAACAGAGTTCAGGAGACAATCCATTTGCTCGCAAGTTGGCCGGGGACGCAAAGAAGAACCCCTTTGCACGGAAGCCAGAGCTTACGAAACCGATTCAAAAAAGTGAAAGTTTTTTCAACAAAGTCGAAGCGGCTGAGGCTGATGAAAACAGACAGCGTAAGTCCCTGATTTGAGATTTGGTGAACGTTCACGTCCCATGGTATGGCAACCAGGTGCTACGAACAGGAAAGGGAAAGACAAGGAGAAGAAGGACGTGACTAGACAGACAACCCTCTTCGGACTCCCTCCGAAGCCGTTGGCTGATAAGAAAGGGAAGCCCCTGAAGAACAGGGAGAAGTCGGAAACCGACGGAAATGACGCTGATGCGGTAACGTCGGTTTGTCGGGTTCCAGATGTTGGCATGTCGGAAGCGCCCCCTCCATCAGAAGCCGCCACCTTGATAGAAAGCCAGGAAACTGCTGTTGATGACACCCAGTTGGTTGACGATGGGGACCCCATAGAGTGGGAGGCGTCCCCACCGCCATCCCCCCGATAAACAGAGTGCCGAAGCGCTTATCTCTGCATTGTACACCTCGCAATAGCGTAGAATCACCTGTACTCTATACGCCACGAAGCGAGCCTTTGGCTAGCAACTTGGCGGCATTCTTCCGCGCGTTCCCGTCTCCAGGGTTTCTGCTGAGTGAACAGCTCAGTTCAGTCTGGCGTGTCAGACACAGCAACTAGATGTGAAACACCACGACGCTGTTTCATTCGCACGATGGTGCCAGTGACCGTCCGGGTGCTGAAACTTGATCTGCGGTGATAAGGACGGTCTCTGCACAGTCGTGCGGGCAGGCGATCCGGACGGCGCGGCGTGAGAGTGCGAGGTCGGAAAGACGGTGCACGGAAGATCGTGTGAGGTTTCGCGTTGGCACGTGTTCGTGCTGTCGTCGCAACGGCTGAGATATCCCCCTCCTGAAACCGGACCAGACCAGACCTCCACCATGTCGCTGTCGCCAATCGCCACCGCCTCGACCAGCTCAGACGTCCCCTCAAAGCGCCGTCGGACCAACAGCATACTCCCTGCACATAGCATCGCTCAGCAGGGCATGCAATCACCCACTGCCGACGGATCGCCCCACCCCCCGCTATCCCAGCCCCCGCACATCCCCAAGCGCGGTGCCAGGGCCTGCACCGCCTGCAGAAAAGGGAAAAACAGGTGCGAGGGCGAGGTAAGCTGTCTGGCCCGTCGCTTGCGTTGCCGCTATTAAACCTGGCCCGACCTCCCGCACCGGCCCGGGCCATTTCGGACAGGCACCCTGCCGTCGCTGTCAACTCAGTGGCACACCATGCATCTTCGAGAAACCGGAGAGGAAGGTGGTTCAGCCAGTACCTGCTGCTAGTGTAGAGTACGCCGTCTCCACACTACCCTCCCTTCTCTCACTTTCGTCCAAATAGGCGCCTGTCACGCCTCGAGGGCCAGTATTTGGTAATGAGCCATGTATCCCTGGTCAAACGGTCCTCTGACTGCATTGCACATGCCTCTATAGGTCATGCAGAGTCAGATGATCGGAATGCAATCCTCGCTGGACCGCATTCTTTCCGTGGTGCAGACCCAGGCCCAATCCAACAACCAGCCGCCTGGTCATTCCACTAATGTGGGTCAAGCATCTGGCCGCGATGCCGGTCATACTCCTCGCAGCCGGTACGTCGGAGACATTCAGGCTCGGGCACAACACCAACCAAGTTTCTCACTCAAGCTTCCCCTCCCTTTCCGGCCTTGCCCCGCCGGTACGTCCTGTCCACCTTTCTGAGACAATGTTGAACTGTGCGTCCAGTCACACAAGTACCCTGCGTATGGAATTGTTCCAAGCACTGCTGCATCGTCATCAGAAGACGAATCCGACGAGTCACACTCACGCGCAACCCTCAGTGCCCCTATCGAGGCCCTTCAAGGATTAGCCAATGCAGCTGCGGAGGCGGCGGCAGCACCGTCTACTGCTCCTACCGTGTGAGCCACACTTTGTCCAAGTATGATCACACGTCCACTGAGGATGTTCTAGTGCAAAAAAACGGCAACGTGCAGAACCGATGCCGAGGAACGCGTTTCCACACGTCATTGAAAAGGTGTGTATACCTTCATCACGGCCTTCCTCCAATTGAATCCAAGTCTAATGATTACCACGAGGGGCTCGTTTCTGAAACGGAAGCCAGAGAACTTTACCACATGTAAGCTCTTCCTGGACCAGGCACATTTTCGCTTATGTTGATTTTGTAGTTTCTTTGCTGGCTGCCATCTTTTTATCCCCCTTTTTGACCCCAATTGCGACACATTCGAGAGCCTAACGGAGCGTACACCATGGACGTTCGACTCTATTCTCGCCATTGCCTCTAGAATTCGCAGTGGGAACGCACCCCTTAGCGCTACATTTTACAAGTGCTTGGAGGAGGCGCAAGGTATCGCCAAATCCTCTTTGTTTGACCCTGTCGTCAGGAAGGAAGCAGTTATGGGTAAGCAGGCTCACGTTTGGGGGACTCGGTAGATGAACATTTAAAAGGCATGTTACTCCTTGCTGCCTGGAGCACGAATGGATGGCTCCCGAGTGGCCATGCTATGCGCATGGCACTAGACCTTGGTCTACACCGTGCGCTGGAAAAACTCGCCGATGAGTCAGGAAAACAGCGCTCCGAGGAAGAAGAGCGGGACCTTGGTGCGTAAATCCCGTTTGACAGCACGGCGTTTGACTAGAGGCCGTCCCAGTTGTGTCTGCGCGGATCTGGCTGTGTCTCTATTGGTTCGATCATCAGTAAGCCTCTTCAATGTCTGTTCTCCTTACAACCTCATGGTTGCGACTCAGAATGAGCTTGGGGACCGGTCGACCCATTGTTCTACGAGACGAACCCTCTATCAAGCACTGTCGTCTTCTTCTCACGCATCCCATGGCATCGCCTACGGACGTCCGCCTCATATCACTGGTTGAGCTAGTTGCTCAAAAAAGTACGTTGCTATTTCTTGACCTCATTGCGTTGGGTGACGTCATTGCGTAGCTCAAATATACGAGACTCTCGCACCACTAAATGGCGAGATCAGCCATAACACACTTGCCTTTATCCGCAGAGCTAACACCGCCCTTGACAAGTGGTGGGCAGACTGCGATGAACTGCATAGTAGGCGTTCCTTTCCCTTACGACGTGTAGCGCTCCGCTTACGTTCCCTCAGGTCAAACCCTGGATGAGGAATCCCTGTTACGTAAAATTCTCGCTGGAGAACTCCACTACACGAAACTTTGGCTTGTCTGTGTTGCTCTGCGTGGGGCATCGTGGGACAAGATGTCATTTGAGCAGCGTGAGCTCGCTTTTCAAGCCAAGGACGCTGCACTTAGCTGCTTGTCCATCTTTCTAAACTCTGCCGCATATCGGTACGTTAGGTTGTTTAACTTATTCGAACGATACCAAGCCAAGTATATCCCAGAGCTGCACTGCGTTACGCTGTACACGACAACCTTGCTACCTTGGCTTTCTCTGGCTTGTTCTTACTTAAAATGGCGAAACTTTTCCCTGAACTGGACTTGGCAGCGATATTGAATCAGGCCGAACAACTGGCACAATTGTTATCCGATGCGGCAGCAGAACGGTTGGTTTGATGTAGCTTCTCGTCCTTCACAGCTCGCTCTCTGACGCGTAGGGCACACAGTTATGCACTTACGTTACGGATCATGCTTGCAAACCTACGCCGCAAAGTAGGCATGCTCCCTGGAATCACTGTACCAGTCCAGAATCTACCTCCCCCATTATTGCCGGAAGGTATGGTTGGTCCGTACTTTGAGACACACTCCGTGGGTCCGCCTCCGTTGACGATGGAGGAGCTTGGTTTTTCCTGGCCGGGTGATCGAGGTATTGTGAACCCCTCAATGATTCCGGTATGGCTACAGGAGCAGGTCTGTGGTTTATCCTTTACTTCTGGAGCTCAGCTCACTCTCTGGCTACTGCGGTTTAGAGTCTCACGGACCTTGGCTTCCCCGTCAATGGTTCTGATGGGATCTTCTTGAATATGCACGGAACAAACGGTTGGTCCTGGGACTTTGCACCCATGCTCGAAGCTCGGTGATTATTTTCACCCTTGTTGGATTTTCGTACGAGTAGAGTTGACGTCCTTTTTCCCTTGCGATGTCACGTTATGTACAAAGTTAGTCGTCGACGTTCGGCCTGTGCTGTGTGATCGTTCTTTGGTGCTGGTGCAGGACGACGATCCTGTTTCCTGTCTCATATCTGTAGCGAGC